>JYJE01004725.1:51379-67977 GCA_000983655.1 Zymoseptoria brevis | reverse complement strand
AGAGGCTGGGGTGGGTTAGTAAGGTTGGGAGGGGTGGGAGGGGTGGTGGAGGGAAGAAGGCGTACGCTTGGTCGGTTTGGTCAGGGGAGAATTGTTGAGCTAGGGAGGTTGTTGCGAGGGCGAGGAGGAGGTGATGGAAGCGCATGGTAGTTGATGCGTTGTGGGTGAGGATGGAGTGGTTTCGTTCTTTGGGTTGTTGTGTTGGAAAAGCGGATCTGATGAGTGAATTCGAAATCCTGTAGCGACAACAACTACAACGCAACAACTACTTTGGGGAAGTGGTCCGGTACTATGCTTCTGGACGCAGCTCAAACAATTCGTTTCGAGAATCCGCCGCATGCGAGAATCTATTCTTATACCTCCACAGCCGAGCTCAACTCCACTGTCATCCCTGCTCGGTCGGATCCTTCGATTCTCGTGGACTTGCGCCTAACGTGGCGGCGGCCGAATGGCGACTTGAATGCCGCCGATGTTGGAGGTCTCGATAATTGCACATGGTGTCGATGTGAAGTGTCTCTTCGTCCGAGCATGCGTGAGTTGTCGATGCTACCAGTGGTGTAGCACTGGCTGGAAGACAAAATCTTTCCGAATCATGCGATACAATAGCGACGAACATTGCCACGTCTGAAGATCGCCTCAGTCAGAGCAGGTTTTCAAGAGACTCCGACACTTTAGGTCTGATGTTTGCACGGGACGTATATCAAAACTCCGCAGTTTCGCAGATGAAACGTGGGTGCTCGCATGATTCATATGCGCTGAATCGTGCCCTCACTTAGAACATCCCATCAACCTCCATGATCCTGGTAGTCGACGACACCAGCCCGAGACTTCACGTCTCAAGCTTAACTCATCTTCCTCTCCTCTCAGTGCCACTGGCCCTTGCGTCGGAGGCCCATGGTTCCAGTCCTTCCGCCGAGCGCCTTGTCCAGGCGCTTCGCCTCGCGACACGAATGACCTTGACCGTGTTGCCAAAAGCCACGGCGACGGCCTGGGTGTCTAGAGCCACGATTGGACCTGGATTGGTGACGTACAACTCAGTGTCGTCGCCGCTAGCTCCGTCGGAGGTATGAGGTAGTTCAAGAGTCTCGATTTCATCGTCGGTGCCGTTGGGGGAGAGCTTGTAGACTTCCCAACGCTCGTCCTGAGCTTTTTGATCGTGGCTAGTGGATCGTGCATTGCGACGCTGTCTTGGCTGATGTATCGATAAACCTCGTCCAGCTGTGGCAGTGCTGCTGGAGGTGGGCTGTTCGTTGTCATGTTGGCGTCGACGTATACCCAAGACGGTCTGCGAGTCGACCATAGCCCAGGTGCCTGGCGTGGTGCAAATGAGTCTCGCTTTGACAGCGCTGCCGAGAGGTCTGCATTGCATAGTAATCGCATGGTTGCCTGGTTGACTGAGGTCGAGTTTGTCCCTGAGTACGCCGCCGACGGGTCTACATACCGAGGTGCTGTTGGATAGGCACATGTGGCCTTCGTTGTGCTCGCTGGAAGTGAAGATACAGAGGTTGCACCATCCTGCTTTGACGGATTCGCTGGACCAGGTTATTCGACGCATGGCTATGTTCCCACAACCGTGGCAGGTCCTTGGATCTTCAACGAAGAGCCTGTCATTGATCGCTCCGGAGTCATTGAAGTCGAATCGTGTGATGTGACCTAACGTGGTGCTGTTTAGGAACAGCGCCGACTTGGACGTTTTGACAATCAGAAATTCCGTTTCGAGTTCCGTGTTCAGTTGAAGACTGACAGGACCTCTGCTTTCCTGGGCAGCATCCATCTCCAACTTCTGGGCAGTTGACTGAACCCAGTTACTGCCGATCCACGAAAACGATACTGCTCTGCCGTCCTCCGTTATCGTGTAAAGCTTCCGACCACTGGCAGCGCTTTCGAATGTCGATGCTCCGACGAGCGAGATCGTCGAAAGATCGGCTCCGCTTGAGGTACCGTCCTCCAAACACGACTGAGCCAATCGTCCTGCGGAGCTCAATACTATCAGGTGCAGTTTCGTGCCTGCAGTGACTGGCAATGGCACGAAGTCGAAGATCAAGGCAGGATGGTCGTCCGGGTACTGTATCACCCTGGATAAGAAAGATCCAGTAGCAGAGTTATATACGAGCACCCGGTCGTCGGCGCCGTGACACGCAACCCATTCGCCATTGTCATCGATAGCGACATGACGGACGGGCCACGCGATGTTGCCAGTCACGTTTGACGGAACTGAGATGATTCGGTGCGTCTGCTGCGTATTGTCCTTAACGGAGATGGCGATCGTGCGGTCCAAGCCGACTGTGACGAAGTGTCCTCCACGACTGTTGATCAACTTCACAATATCGAGCTTGTGTGGAAGCGCGACATGCTGCACGGTCAACTGATCCTCCATCTGTTCCATAGCAATGTCATGGTCCTCGTCTCCCGCTTGATTGTACAACAAGAAGTTCATCAGTATGAACACGAAAGCGACGATAAACACCACGGCGACTGCGACCGGGTAGAGGTGGTACTTGGCGAATCTCTGGAGAGCGTAAGACAGGGCTTCGTCTGCTTCTGACGCACCCGAGCGATCAGAACCGCCTAGGACAATGATCAGTGGTGTGAAGACGCGAACCACCAGGCTGTTTGCACCAGGTTTCGCAAGCTTGATGACCTCCTTTGCTGTCTCAAGCTCCTGCATGCGCATCCACTCGCCAGGACTCAACGTTGCATTCATAGGAGGAGCGGGGAATGGGTCCGTGCCGGCAGCAACTGGAGATCGCCCGCGTTCAAGCCCCAGGAATTGGCGCAGGTTCGTACTGTGATCACGATGCTCCGAGAAGTGGTAATTCAACGACAGGATGAATGTTGTAGTGACGACTGTGCCAGCCATGCGGGTGCTGAAAGGTAATTTCCCGTGTACTAAAGCATCGAACCAGGTGTTCTTCGAAGGTGATGGCCGGCGACGATGGCCAGTCCGAGGTTGATTGTGCCTTGCAGCGAGCGCATCTTGAAGCTCGAGGCGGTGTATATCCACATTCAAAACGGCGACGAAGAATGTGAGCAAGAAGAAGGCATCGAATAGTGTTGCGATTGCCGCGAAGGCGCAGAAAGCAGCAACTCCAGGTGTGACCAAAGTCGACAATATCGAAAGTATGATCATGTTTTGCACCGCAGCAGCAACGGAGATCGGTCCAATGTCGCCCAAAGCATTTGCCACTCGGTTATCGGTCGCCATGGTTGGTGGGTAAGCGAGGACAGCATTGATCAGGCGGAACATGTTCTCCACGCCAAACACCAGCACGACAAATGGGTATGCGTTGTGTGGTATTGTCGACAGATTGATCTTGAGAATACCACAGATCGTGAAGCTGGCCAGAATGGAGCAGGTCATTTGTGTGATGGCCGTGACAACCAGACCGAATCGGCTGTGGAACGCTCGCATCCTGCGGAGGCTAATCAGGACGTAAAGTGCCATGCAGCCATATGCCAGAGCGAGCGCGGAGTGTTCTCGCAGACTTAGAGGCTTGAGACTGAGCTCGTATACTCTGTCATGCTCCATCTGGCCGTTGCCGGGGAAAATAAGACAGTCCTGGCAGACGGCTTGCTTCAAGTTTTGCAATTTCCCGTGCCATTCCTTGCCTGCGTCGTCTTCAAAGTGGTTCATGAGAGTAATGACAAGCGCATCGGCGGCGATGACCACATCCTTGTCGAACTTCTTCCCAGCGAGAACAGTAGCTGGACGAAGGGAGACACCGAGCGAGGTCAATGCATATTTCTGCTCGTTGATCGTCTTCAGTACATTGGCATCGGCATCAATGATCGACTCGGAATCGTTCCAGTACATCAACGGAGAATGATATCCTCTATCGAGGACGTCTGGTCGCGCCTCGACATGACTTGCATCAGCAAAACTGCTCGAAGGCTCGTCGCCGACCAGGCTCTGCTGAATCCTCAGCGCCTGCTTAAGAACACTCTTGTCCAACGCGTTCATGAAGGAGCCGTGTATCCAGATTTGACGCATCTCGACATCGACCGCGGAATGGCCGTCCTCGAGAGGCTTAGCGGTCGTCCAAACTTGATGGGCAATTGCGGATAGTCCTGTGGAGGCATTTTCGTGGAATGCGACTGACGGATACGAGAAAGCCATAGCTATCGCGACCGCGACCAACATGGTGAGCAGCCAATGCTGAGCAGTCGTCTTTCCATGGCGGTAAAAGGCTCTCCGGACAGGATGGGCTGCGGACAAACGAGGTGGCGAGGTTGTACCTCGAAGAGGATACAGAAGATACCATAGCATCTTATCATATGATTTCGCTCAATGCCCCTGACTTGTGATGCTTTCAAGGTGGTTCGTTCAGTGAAGTGTTGTTTCCCGGCCTGTGCATTCCTTCAATTGGCATCATCGCGAGCGTTTGGCGGGTAGTAAGGCGGTACTGTAGCGATCACTGAGGTGCATTGAGTCGTGCAAGAGATCAGACGATGCGACAATGCCATATCGATTGTCTCGACAATGTTGGTGTGAAGGAATGCCTTGCTTGGTAAGGGCAGAGGTCGAGTTTGTACGGCGGACTACAACGCGGAAAGCACAGCTATTTCTCTTGGCGGCAAGTACCAACACATCGTACGATAGGATGTCATGTTGATACCGAGTGATCGTTTACATTCTATTCGAGACCGTGTCTGTTCGTACAATCGCAATTCGTCCTCAACACTTCAAGCCGAAGCAGTGCCGTATGGAACCGCAGCAGCGCTCGCGATGTCGACATAGCCATAGTTCTGCATCGCACTATCCTTCGCCATCTTCTCGCCCCACGATCCCATATCTTTCATGAAAGCATCAACGTTGTCGTCTTGCGACAGGTCGATGGGCTCCTGGTCTTTGCCGACTTGTCGGATCTGTGTTCCAGCCGCAACGTTCGTCAGGCCAAAGTTATCCTGGTCCAGCTTTTGCAGGATCGCGCCCTTGACTTTCCCATCAAGAATGTCCTTGCAAAGGTGTGGCTCCTGGCATACAGGTCGCGCAAGACCAACTCCGTTGACCACGTCGAGAGCGCTGACCATAGCACCGACTAAACAGGAAAGTCAGCAAGGCTCGGTCAAAGTCTTCTTGAGGTTCAAAACTTACCAGTCTTGAGACCACCAGTCACATATGTCTTCGTTTTGGTAAGCACCGGCGCAATCGTCTCCGCGAACTCAAGGAAGAACGCCTCGCGCTTCTTGGTGCTTTCGCGCTGGTGGGCGAACGCAAGCTTCTCGTAGGTTCCACCCGACAACTCGACAAAGTCGAACTTGTTCTGCTCAAGCAGCGAACAGAGCTCCTTGGCCTCTTCAGTGTTGAAGCCCTTGTCCTGAAACTCGACCGAGTTCAACTTGATGCCGACGATGAAGTCGGGCTTGGTACGCTTGCGGATCTCCTGTGCAATCTCGAGAATCAGGCGAGCACGGTTCTCGAGCGAGCCGCCGTACTTGTCCGTCCGCTTGTTTGTGGTCGGTGAGAGGAATTGTGCGAGGAGGTAGCCGTGAGCGCCGTGCAACTGGATGCCGTCCCAACCACCCTTCTCGAGGTACTCCGCAGCGTGTGCCCATCCCTCAACGAAACCTTTCAGCTCTTCCTCGGTGGCAGCGTGTGGCTTGGCGAAGTGCATGCCCATGACCTCGCCTTCCAACTGAACGTCGCTCGCCGAGACAGGGTTCTTCTGGATACGTTCCTCGACTTGTCTGCCTGGGTGTGAAACTTGTCCCACCATCAGCATTCCGTGCTTTTTGCCCTCAGTTGCCATCTCCTTAAATCGCTCGAATCGCTCGCCTTCGTATGGTGCGTCTGGGGGAATGATGGGGTTGCCTGTGAGGGGATGGGGAAGTCAGCCCATATCCCAATCATCGATTTCATGTGCGGCCCAAAGCTATATGCCTGCTATCCAGTGATCACGTACCGGCTGCCTCCAGATGGTCATATTCGATCATGATGTTTCCGCTAAGGATGAGACCGAGTCCGCCCTCGCCCCAACGCTTGTAGACATTGACCAGGTTCTTCGATGGAATGCCACGAGCCTCAAAGTTCTTGGGGTCCCATGAAGAGATTCTCTCAGTCATCGCACCCTTGAGGAACCGGTTCGGAGCAGTCTTCCCACTGAACTCGAACTTGAGCGGCTTGCCCAAGACTGAAGCGTCAACATCGTCGGACTGGAATCGTGGTGATGGAGACATTGTGCGTGTTGTGACTGGAATGATGGTGTGGTAGGAGATGGTTTCGCTGCGGACAGAGGTTTGGATGATATAGGATCAGTGAAAAAGAAACTCGCCTTTGACCTAGCCTCGTTTCTACATGCTTAGAAATGCAATGGTTCGAACCAGAGCTTGATGGACGGTAATGATCCGGCAGTCCACAATCTCGGAGTAAACTCGAACATCGTCACTGTCCGATGACGTTTCTTCAGGGTTTGGAGGCCAGCGGTCGCGCGTATCCGCTTAGGCGATCGTCTTCAATGCTTTGCTGATGTCGCCTCACAGTGATGTCTGACTTGTGGACAAGTACGTGTTGATATAGAACGGAGGAATTGAGCGGTCTCAGAACGTGACGATGGTTGCGTCGTGAAGGATTCGGTAAGCCACATTCAACGCCATGGGTTTGCAGCAACAAAAGTGCTGGGACTGCATGTGTATATTTGTGAAGTAGCAGAATTGCTGGGAAAAACGCGGTAAATTCACAGCGTGGAGCGAGTCGCATTCGATTTGATCCATCGAAGGCGTGAAGGCGTGTTGAAACCAGCTCTACCAGTCGCACCCTTGACTGAGAACATCCGCAAGCTCTTCCAGCTTCAATTGATCTTCCTCGTCGAAGCCGTTCTCGACTGCACAATCTATGTCTATTATAGCCACGACCTGTTGGATAGACGTCAGCTTGTACCACCTTCATCGGGCGCGTCTCTGCTACCTTTCCATCCTTCACGATGGGCACAACAATTTCACTCTTCGAAGCTCCATCACAAGCAATGTGACCTGGGAACTTTTCGACATCAGGCACAAGCTGAGTCTTGCCTGTCTTCGCAGCAGCACCGCAGACTCCTTTGCCAAAGCTGATGGTCTGACAAGCGACCTGAGCACGTCAGCACGGTGGTCTTCGAGCATTGGCTGAAGAAAAAAATCTCACCTTGCCTTGGAAAGGACCAAGTATGAGCTGATTCTCCTTCCTCAGGTCTGCAACATAGACTCCTGCCCAGTTCACTTTGTTGTTAGGCGATGGTAGGGCGTGGTAGGCGTGCCAGAGTAAGCTGGCGGCGTTCGCAGTGTTGCTGAGTCGATGTTAGAGATGACATTGGCCATGTTCGATCGTCGAATCTTACCAGACCTGCGATCTAGTCAGTCCTCATGCTCCAAACTTTCGAACGATCGATTCGCCCTACCCAATTCCGTTGACCATCGAAAAGCGCTTTCGCTTGTTCAATTACTTGATCATATGCTTCTCCTTTCGTCACGCCATTGGCAAAATTTGAAGAATCGGCGTGAACCTTTCGGAAATCAGACTTGTACCGGTATTGGAGGTCGTGGAAGAATCACCATATCAGAGGGGCTCGGTGCGGCGCTTCAATCAGAGGCCAATGCCAAAATGCTTTCTGTCTGGAGAATGTGTCGAAGTCAGCAACTTGTTCGAAACGGAAGTCCCGGTGGCATCCCAAAAGCCCGGTCCGGCTAAACAGATCGACCGGCTCCGACTCCGACGCCTGCACTATATCAAGCCCTGTCAGCTTCATCAACTCTCGAGGAATATCTTCTGTCTCCATCAACAAGCTCGTCATGTCTCTCAAATCTTGCTGCGCGACTGGCTCGCTGCACACTGGTACGCCGACAGGACGTGTCGAGAAGGTTCACGGACTCGACTGCTACATTGCCGATGCTCCCAACGGATCTTCCAAAGGCGTGATCGTGATCATTCCAGATGCGTTCGGCTGGGAGTTGCCAAATAATCGGATCTTGGCGGACGACTACGCAAAGAATGGCTTCAAAGTGTTGCTGCCTGAGTTTCAAAATGGTACAATCATACTGTCGTTCCACTGCATTCCACGTGCTGACATGATCTAGGCTGCGGTTTCCCTATTGAAGCCTTGACCTCCCTCAAAGTCGTGAGCGAACCAGGCTTCCAACTATGGAAGATCACCCACTTCTTCACTCTCGCCCGCTATTTCGTCCCCTTTCTCATTTCCTGCCGCCAGTCAGTCGCAGGCCCGAAGATCTATAACTTCCTCGAAGCAGTCAACAAGAACGAAGCGAAAGACTTACCCGTCGGCGTCGCCGGGTTCTGCTGGGGAGGACTGTGGGTTACGAAGCTCTGTAGCAACGAGGTCAAAGCCCAAGATGGAAGCGATTTGATTGTCTGCGGTTTCACCGCTCATCCTTCGATGTTGACATACCCGAATGACATTGAGAAGGTCGTTCTGCCGTATGCGGTCGCTGCATCTGAGATCGATCCGCAGATGTCTCCTGAGAATGCGAAGCAGACTAAGGAGATTCTGACCGCTAAGACCGCGAAGTCGAAGGACCAAGGTGTGGAATTCGAATTCGTAATGTATGACGGCGCTCATCATGGATTTGCTGTGAGAGCAGATGAGGGCGATACCCATGAAGCCGCGCAGGGCAAGAAAGCTGAGGCACAGGCCGTGGCGTGGTTCAGCAAGTGGTTCTCGAGCTACCGTGGATGAGCCGGAGATTTGTAGCGCAGAGGTGCCGACCCAGTATAGACGTTTCAGCCGAACAGTCAACCAGCTTTCATCTGCACATACGCCTTTCTCAACTGCGTGATCATACCGAAGTACTCCTCTGGACCTGTCCCGTTCTCCGACAATGTCGAAACTAGCTCTCGAAGCTTCTCGAGCACGAAATCAGCGTCCCTGGCGAGCTCAGGAGGTTTGCGCACGACGGTGATCCACTTCCACGAGTCGTCCACTTTCCACGGGCCATGCCTTTTCGCCCGCTTGATAGTGAACTGGAGCGCTCCAGCCGGAACATGTCGCACCCAGAGCGATAACGTCCTCAAGAGTGGTAGATAGGTCTTGTAGTGCTCCAGCCATTTGCGTGCGTCCAGAGTCTGCGGAGACTCTGTGTGTAGGACAAAGTCGTTGCACTCGTAGAATAGCGGAAGGCTCTCGGATCGAACGCGTCGGCTCACACGGGTCAGCGCGGGTTGCGTGGCCGGAACGTAGTACTCTCGTTGAAATGTGTCCAGACGGAAAGTCATGAGTTGCTCGGCGGAGACAGTAAATTCGAAGACAAGTGTCCGGATTTCTGCAGGGAGCCTGGCCAGCACCCCGAGATTTGAATTCATAGCTCTTGACTTGGGAGTAGTCCGGTGCAGTCGTTCAAGTATTGATTGGCATTCTGAGTTCCTTCCCGATCCGGCAAGACAAGCCTGGAGTTTCTCCAAGACCAACAAATGCTCTCATGTGCAGGCGTCGTCTGTTCGATCTTCCATTCGTAAGCGGATTTTGACCCGAGGAGCCTAAGATGAGTGTATTGGAAAGAAGGAATGTCACGAGGTCATGCGGTTTTCATATTCCGCAACTGATGCCTGTCGTTCACCAAGCAGCGACATCGGTGGAACCTTGCTTGGATGACGCCAGACAGACGCCAAGGACTATCCATCAACACTTCTTCCATCACTTACAAACACTTTACCTTGTTCCTCCACACTTGCCATAGTCGAGATATGAAGTCAACGGACATCTCAGCCTTCGCGGCCAGTCAGCTATCGCTGCTGCAGAATGAGTTGGACTCAGAACTTGCTGAGACGCAGCTCTTGACTTCGACCCACGCGCCTGTATCACTCCAACGCGCCGGACTCGCGATCCTCAACCTGACGATATCGTCCCAGAGGACCGGATTCGGCGGGAAAACTCTTCTGGAACTCGCTCTAGATCCTGCAGTCGCGTCCGACTCGGACGAGATTCCAGAACATGGCTTGCGTGTGGGCGACATCTGCGCCGTGGCCGAGCAGCCCAAAGGCGCGGAAAAGAAGAAAGAGCGAGAGGGAATGGAGAAAAGAGGCGCAGAGGGAGTGATCACACGGACAAATAGAACGAACATCACCGTGGCCTTGGACAAGGAAGACGTAGACGTGCCCAACGGTAAGCTATGGCTGTACGTAAATCTCCAGGAAACGGTAAGTCGATTTCATTCCGCTGATTCTCGTCATGCACACAGTGTGAAGTTGGCCAACGATGTCACGCACAAGAGATTGAGTCAAACCATGACACGACTGCAAAAGATGCAACCTTCCGAGCACAGCATCCTCACACAAGTTCTCTTTGGTCACACTTCTCCTACACCAATTTCCGAGTCTGACTTGAAAGCTGCGATTGAGTGGAACGATCCAACCTTGAATGATAGTCAAAAGGATGCCATTCACTTTGCGCTTGCCAGTCGAGAAGTCGCATTGATACACGGTCCACCAGGAACTGGCAAGACTCATACCTTGATCGAGCTCATCTTGCAGATGGTGAAGCTGAAATTGCGTCTGCTTGTTTGCGGTCCCAGCAATATCAGTGTCGACAACATCGTCGAGAGGTTGGCACCACATAAAGTCAACATGGTCCGTATGGGACATCCTGCGCGGCTACTCCCAGGCGTCCTCAGTCACAGCATGGAATATCTGTCCAGGACGAGCGACGCCGCCGCGATCGTCACCGATGTAAGGAACGAGATGGATGCCAAGCAAGCGTCGATACGAAAAACGAGAAATGGTCGCGAGAAGAGAGTCATCTACGGCGAGCTCAAAGATCTGCGTAAAGAGTATCGACAGCGCGAAGGGCGTGTGGTGAGTGATCTCCTCCGTGGCAGTGGAGTCGTGCTGTCGACTTTGCATGGCTCTGGAGGGTATCAACTCAAAGACCAGCAATTCGACGTGGTGATCGTGGACGAGGCAAGTCAAGCATTGGAGGCTCAATGCTGGATCCCAGTGTTGAGTAGCGGTGCCAGCAAGCTGATTCTCGCTGGTGACCACCTTCAATTGCCTCCGACCATCAAATCACTGAACAGCAAGACTGCTATGAAGACTTCGACCAAGGTCGAGGATGCCACAGAAGGCGTTGCAGAGCTGTCCATGGAGGACAAGAAGGTTGCGAAGGAAGACCGCGTCAAGCTTGAGACAACTCTCTTTGACCGTCTGCTCGACCTGCACGGCAGCAAAATCAAGCGCATGCTCACAACACAATATCGAATGCACAATCTGATCATGCAGTACCCGTCCGAAGCTCTGTACGAAGGCAAGCTCATCGCAGCAGAAGCCGTCAAAGCACGACTCCTCCACGGTCTGCCATACGAAGTCAAAAAAACAGACGACACCTCTGAGCCCGTCGTATTCTACGACACTGCTGGCGGTGACTTTCCTGAGAAAACAGAAGATGACAACAGCGGCGCAAAAGGAAAGTCAAGCCTGCTGGCAGAGAGCAAAGTCAACGAATATGAAGCTGGAATCGCGCAACTGCACGTCAAGAGCTTGATCGAGGCTGGCGTAAAAGCCGAAGACATTGCGATCATCACGCCTTACAACGGCCAGCTTGCTCTTCTATCGCAGATGTTGAAAGACCGATACCCGGGAATCGAGCTTGGAAGCGTGGACGGTTTTCAGGGCCGTGAGAAGGAGGCTGTAATTGTCAGTCTTGTCCGCAGCAATCCGGAGCATGAGGTCGGATTCCTGGCGGAGAAAAGGAGGCTCAACGGTGAGTAATGGTCAATACTTGCAAGGGTTTACTGCACAGCCGAACTGACAGATTTCTCCAGTTGCAATGACTCGACCGAAGCGGGCGCTCGTTGTGATTGGAGACTCGGAGACAATCTGCAGGTGAGTCTCGACTTTACCAGTCATGTTGTTTGAGAAGCGAGCATTCCCGACGATGTGGTCGAAGGCATCCATGCTCATGTGCGACCGGACTGACGTTTCACAATAATTTAGGGGCCTGAAGTTTCTCAAGAATTGGATGGCTTTTCTCGAGCAGAAAGCAGATTTGAGATATCCGGATCCATCTAATCTGCTGCCGTGAGCATATATCGACAGTTTGACAGCCGTTCGTCAGGTTCATTTCACTTGTGGGCTAGAACTACAGGCCGCGCTTGTGCCACGACACAGAGCCGCTGCCAGGTGACGTCCAGCTGTGCATACACGTGTACATACAGCGGAGCTTTTGACGCTTGCAGCTAGCCGCTGCAGGTACATGACTCTCGTGTACGATACGCTTACACGGATCTAACATGCGACGGACTTTGCGCTCCCATTTCCGATTTCAACAATAACGTATCGCTGACACCAGGCGAGGATTCCAGATGAGATGAGTCCATTGCTTCCAGACTACTACTGATTATCGAATCGACCAGTGTGGATCGCCTCTGATCTCATCTTTCAAGCATATTTCAACAGTTCGCGAGGAGTCGCAAACATCGCAGAACCCCTTTTCTTCTCACCACAGTCTCGGTGCAACGTCATGTTTCAACCGCGACCGTCCTCATCCTGCGTTTCGACTTTCGCAACTCTCTTCGCATTTGCGTTCATACTGTCCCGGATATATACATCAGGTAGGTCGACTCCAGCAGCCGCCCCGTTTTTGTGCCTTGCTTCGGAGCAGGACAAGGATGTCATTTGCCGTGGTTTTGGCGGGCTCCTTTCGGTCTTTCGGGGTCAAAATCAAAACGATTTGCGTTTGTATAGTTTGCCGAAGGAGTGCACGAGGACAGATCTTTCGCTTATTATCTTGACGACGCGCTCGTGCTCTACTAGCGTGCATGGCAATAGAATAGCGCGTTTTGTGGAGGTCGAACTTCGCGCGGGGTGACGATGGTGCCAATCGACCTTTCATCTCGGCCGCAACAACTGAGCCACACTGTCGATCGATGTGGTGGCTTAGGAGTAGCCTTTGGACGGCGTCTATATATACAATAGGTATTGCAACCACCCGGTGTGCGAGATTCGCGTTACGGGAACATCCAAAGGCAATGCGCTTATCCGTGGGGGCGAAATTAAAGATGCAGGTATTGCAGCCATCGGGAGCAGGGCTAGGGTACAGCGCTCCCTTCCCTCCCTCACCTCCCCCTCCCTCCTATGTCGCAAAGCATGCTGGCTTCCGTCTCGAGCGCGCTGAAACACTGCCTGCAAGGTGAGCGGGCCTATGATCCCTACCAGTCTGATGAAGGGCCACGGACCTTGGACGACGGCTTCCAGCTCAAACGCAACGCAATCCCGGACGCAAAGTTGCGGCATGCACCTCGCGCATCTCAACTTTATGCTCTAGTCGCGGATCGTGGCGCATCCCTCAGTCTCGCTACGGCCACGGAGTAGTCGCTGCGCCGGCAAGCTTCAGTAGTCTGATGCTGCAAGGAACGGACCTGTCCATGAGCAGCACATGGGCAGCCGCGGCCGCCTATATGAAAATCCATCTGTGTCAATTCGACGCAACGCTGATACATCTAGGGAGGTACTGCGACTGACACACACCGCTCGATCTGCTTATTTGCTGGCCATTTTCCTTCTCCGCTCGTCACACTCTACTTGTACCTGCGTCTTTGCCCTGCTCTTGAACGCTCACGACTAATTGGCCTACTGATCTGCGACTCTGCGTGCCCGATTGCACTCAATCGACAATTGAATTCCGTTCACTTACTCTGACAGCCCGAACTACCAGAGCTAACAGCCACAACCCCTCCGATTCTGGTTTGGCGGATCTTGATCTTGGAAAGAGAGAGCTGTACTTGATCTCGTTGGCGGCACTCATCATCGCTTGACTCTGCTCTGCTTCAGCCCTCGGGGAGCTTCAGCCTCTATCGAACGTCTGCTGGCGGTCGTTTCGTGTTCATCCCCGTCTCTTGTTGCATCACAGTCTCTACCGGAACTCTGTCAGCAATTATTTTGGACCTTGATCGACCATTTCTACCAGGCCCGCATGGATTGGACCGCGCCAGCGTTGGTCGATGGAACTTCCAGGTGATGTCGAGGAACTGAAAGTTGACATTCGACCCGGAAGCGCCTTCGAGAGCAGGTTAAGCTACGAGATCAGACCGAGAAATCGCCTCCACAAGGAAAGGCCCGTTCCCAAGATGCGTGGTCCTAGCCATGGACCAACATTCTCCATGCCCGGCGAAAGCTTCAATGCATGGAGAAGCAGTGGTGGCTCTACTATCAGCGGTCTTGGAGCAGCAGACGGAGGCAAGGCGGCTCGAAAAGGATCAATACGCAATGCTGTTCGACGAATATTCGGCCGCAAGCGTCGGACCATTGCACATATTCCGGAGGAGTCTGCATCAGGCCTGTCGGTCGTGCCTAGGCATACATACCACCAGAGTGAACCGATTGGTGGTCTCGCAATGCATGCGCAAGTTCAGGAACCAAACCAACGCCGTCCCGAACCTGAGAGAATGCTTTCCGTGCGGAATCCAGACCGGTCTCCACCTCCAGCTATGCAACGGACAGGATCGCCCTTTGCCGTGTCGTTCCCCAAAAGTGCCATGCTGAAGCCAATGGATCTCGGGACCACTTTCTTACCTGTTGCCTCTCCAGAACTGAGGCGACGAGTGACGCTACCAAGCGTGCAGGCCGAGGAAGAACAAGCGGAGCACGACAAGGATCCAATTGACCACGCCACAGACCCTGCGAGGGCTGCCTCCAGGACTACGAGTCCTGACTTCGAGGGTGTTGGTCACGGTGCAGTTAGCTTCTCGAATGGGCCCACCAGCCCCAGAAAGCGAGTCAAGAGGAGGTCGCGGAGTATCGACGACATAATCAGGGGAAGGAGGCATTCCAAGAAGGGATTGTCGAAGGGAAACCGCAACAGCGAGATACATGTCTGGCGGCAGAGTTACCAGCAGTCGGATGTGATGCGTACGAGCGGTTTCTACAATCACAACACAACTAAAAATGAGCCTGTTGAGCAGGCTGGTGAGAGTGAGGTTCCAAAAGAGCCTGTCGACGCCCAGGATGAGCCCAGCGAGCAGCCTGAGAAGAGTGACCACCATCTGGCACCACCGCCCATGGACCACATACCATGCACCGATATTCCCGTCCGAGGGGCGTCCCTCCGCAGTACGGGCAGTCAATATGCCACTGCCGACGAGCTAAACCAGCACAGCAGTCCCGACCGCGACCATGAGAGTGACCACCCAATCGAACTGGAATCCCGCATCGCCAACCTCGAAGCCGGCCTAAGCTCCTTCCAAACCTCCCTGAACCGCCTGACCTCCTCTCGCAATCGCCGCACAATCGTCGTCGGCCAGGCATCGAATCCACGCTCTCCAACTTCCGACCGCACTCCAAGCATGCTAGCCGACACCCTCGACCCCTTCACCCACGAATACGAGTACATCAAAGCCCTTCATCCCACAAGCCCCCATGGTCTCCCTCCAACTCACACAGAGAGCCTCTTCAACCACCCGCCCAATAAAGCCCTCCCTCGCCACCAAGTCTCCCCGACTATGAAGGAGTTTCCTACCCCTCCCCGCAGCACTAACCACCACACCCCATCTAACTCTTACTCATCGCCCACCTCGCCTACGCAAGCGCATACTTTCCGCTCCCTCTACCTCATGCTCTCAACCGAACGTAACGAGCGGCGAAAACTCGAGTCCGACCTCCGAACCCTGCAGGGACAAGTCCAGGACTTGACGGCGAGACTAAGCGTAACGTTAAACAACTCCCAGCACCTTGGTCCCAACGATACTGAGCGGGATGGAGAGGGTGATCCCAGACGCAGTTCATATCTCCTCATGGGCTCCTCGGCACGCCTGCAACAACTTCTCGACGAGACTGACTCCTACCCGGAGTCTTCTCCCTCTTCTTCCATTGGGCCTTCTTCGCCCAGCCCTTCATTGAAGATGAAACGATCATCCGACGTGTTGGAAACTGGAGCACCCGCGGTGATGATGAGTCGCTTCAGCGGTAGCGAGAGTGAACTCGGCGTGGGAGTGCGGGAGATGGATTTTGGAATCAGCTCGGAAGGCGAGACGCCCTTTGAGACGCCTGGAGAGGAGAGGGTGGGTTACAATTTCGACTATGGCGGAGGGGACTGGCAAGTGAGGGAGAGAGAGGGGGAGGCTGAGATGTTTTGAAAAGTTTGAGGGTATTGATTTGGTGTCTTTGGAGCACTGGACTTGGCATTTTTCGTGGCATTATGATACCCGCTGAGAAGAAGCGATGAGCCTGTATGTATTTTTACTCTCTTGGGATGGAATCGAACGATGTCCAATGGATGCATCTCATCGCGCCAAAGTCCTTCTCAACATCCGGGTCCAGGCACCAATACAAGCCACGCCTCGCAGTCTCGTATCCGCAGCGGAAAAAAAGGTTGTTGACCCCTCAAATCACGCACAGCGACGGAGTGAAGTTATAAAGAGGCCCAGTAGTGCCCCCCGAGCATGCAGCAGTTCTGGCCAGGTATGCCACCGTGCTCGCAGAGATCTGTAGAATATAAGGTTAACATCCAGGCTCTCTGAAGGTGTGTGACGGGACCCACGAGTCCAAGCGAGACGACTTACGCGGACAATAACGCCTCTTGAGAGTACTCTAACACGAAGACGAGTGAATGCCTATAAAGAATGCATACGTCCTGACACGCAGGACGATCCACTGTTCCAGCTTTGGAGCAGCACTTCTGGCC
>JYJE01004725.1:0-51281 GCA_000983655.1 Zymoseptoria brevis | reverse complement strand
CCTGCCGGCGGCGGTGTCGAGAGCGGAATCACGTGCAGACAGTCACGTGGGGGGCCTTTCGAACTTTGGCCGAGAGCCAATCAAACCTTATTGGCCGCCATCAGCGCACGCATCTTGCGAGTGTCAGTAGAACCATTTCCTTGTCGAGTCGGCGATGCGAGAAACCTACGTTGGCATTGGTTGTACTGGCAAGTTTGCGGAGCGCAGCATTTGCCGTTCGGAGCGCAGTATGCTATTCGAGGTAGGTCAGTATTTGCCGGCGAACAGGAATATGCCGGGGATACAGCCGAGCGAGACCAGTTCGGCGGATACACCGATGGCGGCGAAGGCGATGGTGAGCAGGGTGTATGGGTGGATCCTCATTTTGTTCTGACGTGTTTGGAGTCTTTCGAGTGCGTGGCTTGCGTTTGCGAGGAAATGGCAGAAGGGCAATTGGAATAGAAGAGGAAGAAGAGGAAGAGATATGAGGGCTCGAGATCACCCACCTAATACGGTAACTTCACGGTCGGAAGAGTTGGAACCTGGATTCCATCTATTCTCGTCTGCCGCCGTATTCTGCTCACTGCGTCGTATTCCGCGTTGAACCGCATCGGTGAATATACAGTCTGCAGACTGCTGGACGAGACGTCCGCACCCTTGTTCATCGTCTAGAAAGGAAAGGAAGCATCAGCCTTTAGGAAAAGCAACATCAACAGGGCATCAGATGAATCTGTTCATACTTCCAAGCCCATAGAAACATACCCATTCATCAACTCAACTCAATCAACCCTCCTTATCGAAGCTATACCTCAACCACTCTCCTACCGCTCTCAAACTCTCCCACCTCACCCCTTCGTCCCCGTCTTGCATCAACGCCATAACCCTAACTTTCAACCCCAACTTCTCCAACACTGCTCTCTTCTCCGGACACGTCTTGACCAGGAACGCCACGTCATTGCATCCGATCGCGAGGACCTGCTTATCGTTCGCCCATTCCTTGCTCAGCACCTCGGCCAACTTCTTGCACAGCGCGCCTTTGTCATCTTCGATGATGCGGAGCGCGTTTTCGCGCCAGAAAGTAGCGTCTTTATGCGGAGGTGACCAGCGGAGGTGGCCGGAGAGGACTTCGGCGGAGTATTCGTCGAATGTGGTTTGGGTGGCGGTATATTCTTCGACCATGGTCGTAAGGGATTCGAGGTCCTCGAGCAAGTCCGGATCTGTGAGATGCCTGGTTTTGAGGTTTGTGAGGATTCCAGGCAATTTGGCAGGGAGAGCAGCGGGCATGAGGGTGGCTTTGTTAGAGGAGAGGAGGTTGAACAGAGTGCCAAGGAGGAGGCGGGTGGTTTTCTCCTTGGGTGAGACGCGGAGGAGTTGGGTGTAAAGTGGGACGATATCATGCTCTTCGTCTAGACCGGGACCGACGAGGGAGCCTTCGAAGGAGAGCTGCCAGAGAACCATGAGGATGTGGTATAAAAGTTGAAGACCCACGCCGCTGATTTTGATGTTCGCTTCTGTGAGGCTGCGGATACTGGTGCCGGTGCTGCCATTGTAGAAGGTGCTGTCCGTATCCTTACCGCCTGTAGCATTACGGAGGACGTCGATGAGTGGGCCGAGAGTTTCCTTGCGTTGCGTCCAAAACTGTTGGCGGGACTTGCTAGTGCGAAGAAGAGCACTGTATTCTTGGACTGCGATGTCTTGCAGGTTGGAGTCGGAGGTCTTTGCGAGCTCGGCGATGTAGGAGTAGAGCTTGGGCAGCGCTTCGTCGATCTCGGGTGTGGACCTTGGTTGTGCTATTAAAGCGGAAGAGAGTAGTGAGGAGAGGACGGAGGATGTGAGAAGTGGGATCGGATCCTCAGGGTTGTTCGATTGCTTCAGAAGAGGCAGAAGCGGCTTGTATGGATGCGGATGGGCAATGAGCGACTCTGTCAAGGAGGGAATGTCTGCAGATACATCAGCATGTCTCTTGAGTGATGTCCTGTCACAGCAATGTCCTCACCATCAATCAAATCCCCCGTCAATACCAGCATATACTGCAGGATATCCGTCCGCTTCGCCGCGCTCTCGAATATGCTCTTTGTCGACTCGCCATTACCTAGCAGCAACGCAGTGTATGTCTTTACATCTCCCTCGATTGTCTGCTTCCTCTGCTCTTTCCGCACCTTGTCAATTGCCTTGATCTTCTTGAGGTCCTCATCGGTGATCGTCTTTGCGCGGACGGCTCCTTCCCATGAGATTGGCCGTGCTCGGATGTTGTTCTGGAGGGAGACAATGTAAGCGGGCGCATCGATCGACATGATTGCGGGTGGTGTAGATGTGACAATCGACTTGGAGGAAGTTGTGGAGTGGAGATGTCGATAGAGCGAGTTGTGAGCTTGTTCCTCAGTTGGAGCTCCGGCCTGACGTCGATCGAGCATGCCAAGCTTCTGTCACGAGCAGAACAGTGTTCCTCGACAAGACATGGTCGATGGCAGTCCACATTCACGGTCAGGACATTACGGTTGCAATGAAGAGGATTACATGTATACAGCTATCGTCTCTCGTTAAAAGGCCGTCGTCACCGCCGCCCTGATATTCGGTCCCAGGAAGATGGTATCATACACAATTTCCTCCCATTTGCCTCTTGGGCAGTTTCACTTCAATTTAGTGCTGCGACCACTCAATCGTGTTCAAATCCACACCCTCCTGTACAAGCTCCCACAAGGGACTTAGCTCCCTGAGAAACGTAACTCTCTGCTGCACCGCCTTCAACACGTAGTCGATCTCATCGTCTGTTGTGAAGCGTCCGATACCAAAGCGGATCGAACTATGCGCCGACTCATCAGAGTTGCCCAGCGCGCGAAGCACGTACGACGGCTCAAGAGACGCGGACGTGCAGGCAGAGCCGGAGCTAAGCGCGATATCTTTGAGCGCCATGAGTAGGGACTCGCCCTCAACGTAGGCAAAGGAGACGTTGACGCAACCGGGATAGTGAGCGACAGGGTCTCCATTGAGAGAGGTGTGCTCCATTGCGAGGAGGTTGGTGGAGAGCTTCTTCGACAATGCGGAGATGCGCTTGGTGTCGTACTAAGATGACTGTTAGTCGTAATTCTGTGCTAGTTTTAAAAGTGCAATAAGTGTGAGATGATTTTCAATCATACAGTTTGCTGTGTCTCAGCATGAATGCACCGGTCAAGGTGCGCTCAGAAAGCCATGCATGTTTGAGCGTATAATCATGTTGTGGGTGGGCCATTTGATGGGAAGGATTCGCGCTTACCTCCATCTCCTCCTTGCAGATGCGCGCTGCCTCGCCGAACCCAATGATGAGTGGCGGTGCCAGCGTTCCAGACCGAAGACCTCTCTCCTGTCCGCCTCCTGAGATGATCGGGTCGAGTCTCACTCGTGGTCGTCTTCGCACGTAGCAAGCTCCGATACCCTTCGGTCCATAAATCTTGTGTCCAGAGATCGACATGAGATCGACGTTCATCTTGTTCACATCAATCGGAATCTTGCCTACCGCTTGCGCGGCATCTGTGTGGAAGTAGATCTTCTTGCTCCGGCACAGCTTGCCAATTTCCTCCATTGGTTGAACGACGCCGACCTCGTTGTTGACGGTCATGATCGACACCAAGCAAGTCTCAGGTCGCATCGCCTTCTCCAGCTCTGCCATGTCCACAAGTCCGTTGTTCTGAACTGGCAGATATGTGACCTCGAAACCTTCCTCTTGCAAATGCCGACAGCTGTCGAGGACACACTTGTGCTCGGTCTGGCAAGTGATGATGTGATTCTTCTTGCCACCCTTCTTAAAGAAGCGGGCAACACCCTTGACACTCATGTTGTTGCTCTCAGTGGCGCCACTCGTGAAGATAATCTCCTTCGGATCGGCTCCGATAAGCGCGGCGATGTGTGCTCGTGCGTCCTCGACCGCTGTGTCGGTCTCCCATCCGTAAGCATGTGTCCGCGAATGAGGGTTGCCGTACATTCCAGTCATGTATGGTAGCATCGCATCAAGTACTCGCGGATCGGTGGGTGTCGTGGCTTGCATATCGAGGTAGATAGGTCGGGTGCCCTCGTCCATGACGGTTGCTTGCTTCAAGATTCCGGCCGCGGGGCTCATTGCTACATCGCCTGGGATACCCGAGCCAGGCAGTGTGGTGTCCTTTGGCCTGATGCCGGTCTCTGATAGGAATGCCTTTTGATCCTGTCGAATTGTGCTCTCGACGGTGGCATTCTTAGGACTTGACTCGGAGACATAGTTCCTCCGACTTCGTGCAATGATACAGGCTCGAGGAAGATGTGCAGTAAAAGGTGTCGTTGATGTGGATAGACGGCGAGTGCATTGCCGTAGCGCCTGGCGGGCAGCATTTGGTGCAAGATGTGACATTTTGGTTGATTGTGATGAGGAAGAGATTGTGCGGATCAGCGTGCAAGTCTAGAAGAAATGGAAGTCGCCATCACATCAGGGCAAGCTCGATGCTGATGGTGCTGAGTCATCACAATAGTCTTCACCTCGCCCCCCGCAAGGACAGAGCATGACGGCCTCTTCTCAATTGCTGTGGCAATGCCCAGAAGAGCAAAGAATTGAAAATGCAAATAACCGAGAACAATGCGCAGGAGTCCTGTGCCTGTCCAATCGATCCTGTTACGCTTGACCAAGCTGACTGTGTCTGTTGATCCGTGGTGCCCATTTCGAGTCAGGTGAGAGATGTACAAGAAGGACAGCGAAGCGGACGCCACCCACATGATTGCCTCCAGGGCTCCAAGAACAAGACACATCACTGGAGAGCTGAAATGAACTCAACTTTCGGCCGCTCCGAGAACTTCCAACAAGCCACACGGCAGCCCCGACGGCAGCGCGGCTGCAAAGATGCAGCACAGCTGATGAGGCCTAGAACTCGCGTCGACTGATCTCTAACCGCATCCAGGTGTTGCACACTCACGACAGCGCATACAAATTTCACATTTCAAGAGGAGCCCGCGAGCTCAGTAGTGGCCTGACCGCTTGAATACGGAGGTATATTCATAGGCGTCCACCGTTCCTCAATGTCTCCTCCTCTCTCCTTTACCTCCATTCTACCTCAGCTCTCTGATCATGCAGCTCATTACTCTCGTTGTTGCCACTCTCCCACTCTGCCTCAGCGGAGCATTGGCTTCTCCTTTCAACCCCATCGAGAAGCGTCTGGCGCCTGCTGGAACGTCTTGCGGCGTCGTAGGCTACGACCGGGGACACTTCATCCTGAATAAGCGCCAGTGCAGTCTCCCCGAGTGTGCGGCACTCTGTGTGAAGAACACACAATGTCGTAGCTACGGGTATGGCGAAAAGACCTGCCGACTTTACTCGTCGCTGGTCAAAGACAACGTCGACTGCAAGGAGAGATCGCCATACATTTTCTACGACAAGGCCTGCAAGGCTGCTGTCGGACCAAAGACCACTACCACGTCCAAAGCGACAACTACAACGAAGCCCTGCACCACCGTAAGTTGCGAGAGAATCACGACCTCCAGGTGACACGGCATCTCTAACGGGCATGGGTAGACCACGAAGACTGCCTCCACTACGACTTCGAGACTTGTGACAAGCACCGCCCGGTCCACCTCTGCGAGCACCACTGCGAAGACCTCTTCCTCGACTACCTCAGCGCCAACGTCTACTTCCACCACAGCCAAGACGTCGACCTCATCATCCCTTTCGTCTACATCGTCGTCCACCCCGGCTATCACCACGACTATAGTCTCAACCACCACAACCGCATTAGCATGTCCATCCAACAAACCTTTCGCCATCCTATCGCTCAGGAACACCGCGAGCGCCGACGGTACACCCAACAACGGCACCCCGGCAAGGCTCCCTCAAGAAGACATCACGAATGGCCCTAGAACCGACCCCGACTATCTGCGTTTCTCCACAAGTTCCGGACTCGCGACCTTCACGCTCGACTCTTCATGTCATCTGGTCTCATCCAAAAGCGGCAGACCCGCGACTATACTGACAAATGGACCAAGCCCTCTGCGGGTCAATTTCGACGCCAACGAAGGAGTCCCCGGCGTCGTTCCCGGCGTCTGTGCCATCTTTACCTATGGCAACGGGCTCAGCGTGCTGACCTGCACGTTCGGAGACCGCGTTGACAGCCAGAACGATTTTGGAGTCGATAGTCAGTACCGGTTGACGGTGGGAGAGGGAAGTGACGCTGCGCCTGTTGCGTCCATAGCCCTACAGGTTTCCTTTGCTAATTAGTGAACCGCTACGACGCCACAAGCCGTTGTCCGTACGCTGCAATGGCTCGTTGCTCGAAGGCAGGGTACCAGCTAGATGCATGGTGTCGAGTTTTGAGTTGCTACCGTTCTGTTGATCAATCGTTACGTCCCAATGACAAGCGGGTTCGAATTGTTGAAGTCCTTTGGCGTGAAACCTGAAGCACAAACCCAATGCGGCGGGACGTCCTGTGCCGCTGACGTCTTCAAAATGACGCCGCAACGAGCTTGGCGGCATGTGCGGACGATGGGACGGACAGCTGCATCTTCTCTGTGATGCGACAGCAAGGATATCGTTCTAGATCATTGACCAGCATATCTTGTGCATATCTTGTTTCGATCAATTCTGTGCACCGGACAGATCACCGCCCGCGCCGCCCCACCCCGCCAAACGACACCACAACCAACGGCCAAGCTTGCCGACGACTGCTAAGCCACTTGCCGTCATCCGACAACATCTCTCCAGCAAACTCCAAGATCTGCTGCCTGTTGTCGCATACCACTACACCACCCGCTTGAGCACAACAGCCCGGCACGCCGCCATTTCGTGAGAAGACAAAACCGCCAAGATGAGTTGGAAGGGCTTCCAGAAGACGGTGACGAGGGTACGGACAATCTGCGAGCTTCGTGCATGACACGAACGGCCGCCTCCGGATGAGGACTGATCTCATGAACAGGCACCGCAAACGATCAAGCAAAAGTTCAACATGGGCGAAATAACCAAAGATGCCATCTACATCGACGCCGAACGCCGTTTCGCCGACCTCGAACGCGAAACGAAGAAACTCCACGACGAATCGCAGAAGTACTTCGAAGCCATTAACGGCATGCTCGACCACCAAATCGAATTTTCCAAAGCCTGCGCCGAGATCTACAAGCCCATCTCCGGTCGCGCCTCGGACCCAGACTCCTATGTTATCGACGGCAACCCGGAAGGCATAAGAGCATGCGAGGAATACGAGAATATTGTGCAAGAATTGAAAGCAAGTCTGCAACCCGAGCTCGAAATGATCGAGTCCCGCATCGTCAAGCCCGCCGACGAGCTCATGGAAATTATCAAGGTCGTGCGTAAAGCCACTGTGAAGCGTGATCACAAACAACTCGACTACGATCGACATAACGCCACGCTCAAAACGCTTCAAGACAAGAAGGACAAGTCCCTCAAGGACGAAAAAGCCCTCTATCGTGCGGAAAACAACGTCGAGCAAGCCACGCAAGAGTACGAGTACTTCAACAACCTTATCAAAGAAGAGCTCCCCCAACTATTCCGCTTGGAGAAGGAGTTCATCGGTCCTCTCTTTCAGTCCCTTTACTACATGCAACTCAACGTCTTCTACACCCTCCACGAGAAAATGCAGTCAATCGACATTGGCTACTTCAACCTCACCCTGGACATCGAAGAGGCCTTCGAAGCCAAGCGCGGCGACATCCAGCAGCAAGTCGAAGCTCTCGGCATGACGAAATTCAAGACAACCGGCGGACCTCGGAGACCACTCAAATATGGCCCTGGAGGCACAAAAATGCTCGAGAACGGCAAGCCTGGCGGTCGGCTAGCGATCGAAGACGGCTCAGCGAGTGCCTCCCCTGCCCGCCGCTTTAGCTCCGACTCCAACGCCGCTCCCCCCGCATACACCGCCAGCAGCGCATACACGGATTCCAAAGATCTCGGCCGCGCGAATTCTACAGGCAGCAACTGGGCATCCGCCGCGAAAGCTAAAGCCGCGCCTCCACCTCCGAAACCGAAACCTTCACGATTGAGTGCGGTTCCTGGTGTTGAGACTGTGACGGCATTATACGACTACGAAGCTCAAGCGGAAGGCGATCTGTCGTTTACTGCTGGCGAGACGATTGAAATTGTGTCGAGAACGGATAATGTGAATGAGTGGTGGATAGGGAAGGTAGCAGGACGGCAAGGGCAGTTTCCGGGGAACTATGTGCAAGTCAACTCGTAGCGCGAATTGAGGTGAGGTACACGGTTGGAAGATCCTGGACGGTCTGCTCCGGCTGTCGACTTGCATTGAGCTGAGTTGAGTTGAATAGTAATGTACAGCCACACTTCACTGAACAGCCCAGCTGGTTCAAAGGCGCATCCGTCTAACGCCTCAGGAATGGTCAATCTTGCCTTCTAGCATACATCGACTTGTCTGAGTCTTCTGCTCGAGAAGGCTTTCCGATCCATCGAGAGGAACGAACCCGTTTCCGAAAGACTTGCCATCGAGTCACGACAAAAAAGGCGATGGCAGTACACACGGCCGTGACCGCCAGCATTGCTATGGGAGCCCATACTGGCGAATCGTTGATGTGCTTGATATTCATACCAAACGCTCCAGTCACGAACGATAAGGGAACATAAAGAAAAGCCAGCACGGTCAGGCGTTGGGTACGCTTCGCCTGCTCCGCGTCCGATTCTGCGTTCATAAGATTCGTGGAGCTGATCAAGAGCCGGAACGACTCCATTAGGAAACTCCCCAACGCATTGCCTCGCTCTAACATGTCGGGCAGAGTTTCTTCGAGATAGCCAATGTAGGGAGGCTCAGACCCTGCTGATTTGGATGAAGCTGCTATGGTCGACAGTTCCTGACCAACGGACGGCGGAATCCACTTCCTCGTAAAAGACACACAGTCTTGAAGCGTGGCGAGTTGTTCCCGAAGGTCGTGCATACGATCATTAACGAGCGAGTTCGGACGGCGAATGTCCTTGAAAGATAGCCTCTTGATCGATCGATCCAAGAATCGGAGATTCTGCTCGCAAGTTGAGGCAACCAGAAGATGGAAAAGGGTTTCCGGGGAGAGTAATTCGGTCGAGAACAGCAAATTCAGGTGCCATGTATGGGACAGGAACTGCTCCATGATACTCCACAGGTCTATCGATCCGTGCTCCAGGAGCAACGGAATGACCAGGCCACCGCGGTTCAGAGCCAGAGGCAGATGCAATTCTGCCACTGGTATTCCATCGCGAGCGTTGCGTGGCAGCCACGTCATCGGCGCATCGATCAGGATTAAGTCTATATTCTGTGTTAGCCTGACGCAGTTCTCCAACGCAGTTTCGGAGAAACAAACAAATCCGACAGCGAGCGTTGGCTTTGACGTAACAAGAAATTCGAGTGCTGGCTTGCCATCCATACTTGCCGGCATTCTCGATCAGACGCGGCATGAAGTTCGGATCCACCAATTCAGATGCGTCGCGCGAGTATGCCTCGCCATGGAAGAAAATGCCATCGACGTGCCAGGAATTTTCCGTGGAACCTGATTTCGATTGCTCCAACTTCGTTGAACTCCGCCGCGCAGTTGCGTTCCCACGACCCTCTGGCCGCTCCCAAGGTGTTGGACCGAAGATGGCATCCCATGTGGAAGATCGACCTCGCGGATTCGTAGCATGCGCCTCGAAGAAGTCCCAGTCCATGTTCCAAGCATCTGCCAAGGACTTCGCCCACAGCAAGCTGAGGTTCTCGACGACGACGACAGTGTCGAGAGAAGCGTCATCCGGGCTGCCAACGAGGCTCACAATCTCTCCCAGGCTGCATGCCTTTTGGCCGTGTTTGGTGTGAGAAGAGATTCGAGTCTGGCTATGGTTGTCTGCACGTTTGCTAGACATAGTCGGACGGTGAACAGTGCAACGAAGTGAACCGAATTCCTCGGCGGCACAGAGCTCCGCGGGACAGAGCTGTGATACCTACAATCGCAGTACGAACGGCGGCCTCTACAATGAGGTTCAGGAGCGAGCCTTGTTGATGGTACAGCGAGGCGCAGTGCCTATGACCAGGCGTCAAGGCAAGAAAGTCCAAGTGCAGTCCAACTCGAATCCTTCAGCCTCGTGGACTAGCTCGGGTAGTGAGACCATCTGCAGCATGGGGGCCAGTTCGGGGTGATTGAGAGCAGAAGATGACGAATGATTGGCTCTTTACGCGAGCCTAGTCATACGTGCTGCATGCGGTATGAAAATCGACGTGGGATCATGCAGCGGGTTGTCCATCCGGTCTTTCTCCTCAGCGGCGCAGCAGGTTGCTAGGTTCTGGATCCTACATGCACAAGCAATATGCAAGCATTTTGTTGGTCTCCCGCGTAGCACCTCGCGAGGCTCAGGCGAAGCGTCTTGTCAGCTTAAACGACCTCACATCTTTCAATGCTACTCATACATCGATTGGCTGGTGAATCAGTCTCTACATTGAAGACCAGACAGAAGCTACACACAGTGTCTGGGACATGACATAGCAGTAAGATGCAAGTCCAGCCGGTCCGGCATGCCCAAGTTCATGCACTCCGCTCTCGTCAGGCTGCGCTACGGATATAGCGTGGGGCTGCTCAAGTATTGGAGTATCAATGTACATTGTTGCACAAGGCTGCGCTAGTTGGGGATGCTGTCCTGGGTGGTAGGAAGTATCATCATGTCCGGCTCCCGCTTCTCGAGCAAAAATTCCGCTGCCATCTCTTTCGAAGATAGCAGATCACCATGGCGAACTACTTTTCTAGCGCCGTCAGTGGTGCCCAATCAGTCCTTCAAGGCAATACGATCAGTGGGGTAGGAACGATCATCTTTGGTAAGTGACACGCCCATGGCACATCTGCTGGGAGAGTGGAGCATTGACGATGAGAACTATTCCAGGTGGAGGTCAAGCGGGAGCCGGAGGCGAGCCAACGCCCAGTCAATTAAAAGAAGCCATCAATGCCCTCGGCCAGATTCATCCCAGATTTGTGCTGGAAGAACTTCGACTTGACAACCAAGTCGCCAAGGGAACATGTAAATGGATTCTCAAGGATGAGGTCTTCAAAGAGTGGAGTTCTGGCGAGCACTCATCGAAGCCATTTGTGTGGGTGTGCGGCCCACCGAAGATGGGCAAGACGACGCTTGCGATGTTCATCAATGAATATCTCCAAGAGACGCAAACTTCTGCAGACGACGACCACAAGATTCTCTACTACTTCTGCGGAAGCCAGCGCTCCAATCGTGTCACATCTACCGATATTCTGAAGAGCTTCATCTACCAGCTTTGCGAGAAGAGCCCGGTGCTTGCAAGAGAACTTTGTGAATTGTGGCAACACTCACAGGGTAGCATTCTACAGCCGCACCAGATCGAACCTTCATGGTGGGTATTGAGACAAGCCATCAACGAGAGCGGTGTACGTCGAGTCTCGTGCATCATCGATGGCATTGAACGCTGCAACGACAAGCACATGGAGCACTTCTTGAAGCGATTTCGCGCGATCTTCACGCGTGGCGAGGAAAGGGCAAAGAAGGAGGTCACCAGTGAGACAGACGAGCAACAGCCTGGACTCGCTTGCCCCAAGGTCCCTGAACTCCGGATGATGGTCCTCTCAGCTGAGGAGCCGGACTGCATTCCCCGACTGCTGGAGGACGTTCCACGCATCGATCTCCAAAGCGTCAACTCACACCAAGCAAGGTCTGATCTCGAAGTTTTCGTTCAACATTCCGCTGAGACGGTCTCCGCTAGCTGCTCGAAGGGCAAGGAACCCAGCAAGGAAATGACTGAACTCGTCTCTCAGGGTCTGTCCGATGGGAAGCATCGGGATTTTCTGTGCGTACGCCTCGCCTCGGAGATCATGGCCAGCATGTCTCAGAAACAGATCAAGGTCTACGTCAAGAACATACCAGAGAGCGCAGAGGACATCTACATCCAGATTCTCCTCGAAGCCCCATCCCAGCAGCGAGCTCAAGTTGCCGCCGTGCTGCAATGGGTCACCCTCTCTGCGAAGCCACTGTCGAAGCTGGAATTGCGAAAGGCCGTAAAATATACCACTGGAGGCAAATCTGCGGATGCCAGAGCTTTGAAGAAGGCTTTGAAGGCTTTGAAGGCTTGCGAAGGTCTTGTTACTCTGCAACATGATCTTGTGAACCAGCAACAAAAACAAGTCGTGCTTGCGAGTCAAGCAGTGCGAGATCTCCTACTGGCGAAGCCCAGCCGTCTGCGCCAGAAGAAGGAGCTGCGAGATTTCATCTTCGATGAGAGCTCGGGTCACTCGACTCTTGCGAACGTGTGCATCAAGTACCTCGAAACCAGCAAGACGATGGATCGGGCTCGGAAGATCAAATTGAAGCCGAGTGATAATCGTTTGCCGTACTTCGACAAGCACTCCTTCCTTGAGTACGCCATGGCCTATTGGACTTTCCACGCTGAGCATGGGGATGTTGAGAAGACCGCCTTCGCTGGATCGTTTTTCAAGCCTCGCTCTACCCAATTTCAGATATGGTGGGAGAGCTACTGGATCTCTCTCAGACAGTCTTTCGCATGGAAATGGACCACTCCTGGCGACTTTTCACCTCTCCACATAGCCGCGTTTTTCAACATCGTACCACTAGCACGGCACGTAGAGCAGCAAGGACTATTCCCTCAACTGCAGAACGCCGAAGACCACCAAGGCATGAAACCGATCAATAGAGCTGTGGAAAGGTCCAATGCCGCGATGGTCAAATTTCCTTCTCGAACGAGGCGACTTCGACGAGGAAGCTTTGCGTCAGGCGGCGCGGACTGGCGAAAGTTACATCATGAAGATGCTACTTGAGAACAGGCAGGACAGGACACGCAATCCCCGAGCCAGAAGCCCAGCGTCGCCAGCATCCGAGTTTGGCAATCCTTTCAAGCAAATGCGATCGCAGACGCTCAATTCCATTGCATCTTGGTCCAAGAAATTGGATGGTAGCGCCGAGGACCCGTCATCGCCAATCTCACCTGGTGTCAAAAGTTTCCGGGATGCAAAGTCCGAGAAGCCCTTGCATATCGCAGCCCGTTGCGGGCACGTCGATGCTGTGCGCCTTCTTCTGCAGTGCGGCGCAGATCCTTTGAAGGCGACTGATATCGGCTGGACACCACTGCAGTATGCAGCCTTCTTCGGAAGGATACAGGTGGCAGAACTCCTGATCGCGGAGGGTGCGGACGGCAGAGTCAGAGAATCTGAGCAGTTGACACCGCTGCACTGCGCAGTCATGAACGACCAGCCCGATATTGTCGAGTGTCTGCTCAGCAAGAAAGCGGTGGACGTGGAGGCCATTGACAACCTCGGGTACACCGCATTCCAGACGGCTTGCAGATCTAACAACATCCCCATCATGGACACTCTGCTCGACTACGGCGCGAAGATCAATCAGCCGACCAAAACTGGGTTGAACGCTCTGCATTTGGCTGCCATCGAAGGCCACCTTGATGTGGTCAAGTGGCTGTTGAAGCATGGCGTGGATGTGAGATCTGAGCTCATGCGAGTTTCTAAAGAGACTGGCCGTGCGATTCATTTCACGGCTTTGAGTCTCGCCAGAGGACGTGGTCACGAGAGTATCGCTCGAATGCTCGAGAAATATGGCCCTTCGGAGAGTACTGCAACCACGGCCGAAGTGGACGAGTCCGTCGCCGAATTGACCAAAGGCTCTTACAGTGTGCCAGTCTTGGCTGTTCCGGACACGACCGTCCACACCATCGAGCAGGATCCCACAGCAGAACAAGACGAGGCTGTGGACTTGTCCGAGAGCGACGAGGACTCGGATGGTGACAGCGACTCCGAGGTCCGTGTGCGCAAGCAATCGGCCGGTGGTCTTGAGAACAGCGAAGACCATCACAAAACCTCTGCAGCTGCACCACTCGGCTTGGGTCTCGATGCAGGATCAGAGCCTCAGGTTGGATCAAACGTGGTTGAAAACACCGCCACGCAGCTTTCGATGGAAGACAATAATGTCTCCACTGACTATCAGTCGCCGACCCCTCGAATCGAGCGAAAGATGTGCGCAGCCATGCTCCAAAACGTTGGGTACAAGGTCGAGGACAATTATGGACCGCATTCCACGGAGAAGCAGGCAGCAAATGGTCTGGAGCCTGCGGCTAACGCGAGCCAGGAGCTAACGATTGATGATCCTTTGACAGACCCACATCCAGTCGACACGCCACTTCTTCCTGTCCTTGATGGACTTGAACAGCTGGAGAACACTTCAGAAATTGCCATCGTCGTGAACATCGGGCCGACCGTCGATGCCGCCATACCGGAATTAAAGCCAGTTGATACACCGCTGCTTCCTGAGGATAGCAGTCTCGAGGCCGATGCTACCGCAGGACCGCCGATGAATAAGGCAGAAGCCGGGACGTTTTCTCGTTTTGGTGAGAAGTTCGTGGGCTGGCGAAACGACGCAGCCGAAGCCGGGAAAAGCCCATTGGGCAAACTCCAACAATTTCGGAGCCCGAAGCTGCAGCAGGGTGGCGGCGAACGATCGCCGCAGACATCGCCTTCAGTCGGCGGTGATGGTACGAACGATGATGCGAATAACGAATTCGCGCACCCTGGGCCACCGTCTCGTACTAGATCTTTTCCAGCTATTATGAAGTCCGGTCGCTCGATGACTTCCGGCATGACCTCATGGCGAAGGAAGTCGTCGGCGCCAGGCAGTACCGATGAGGAACATATGGCATCGTTGCCCAATGTCGCAGGCGATGAAAGCGGACCATCTTCTGGACAAATAGAAGAGGAGCATGCTGTTCCTGGTGCTGAGGAACCGAAGGAAAATGTGGGTAACAGCTTCGTATCTCCAGGTCCACCTCCACGTACTGGATCGTTCCCGGCGGTTACGAAATCTGGTCGCTCAATCTCGTCCGCCATGCCCTCGTGGCGAAGAAAGTCGTCCGAGCCAGGTAAAGAAGACAACGAAAGATCGACATCATTGCCCGGTGTCGCCGAGGGCGATGCACAGGAGCCGTTGACAGGCCCGATAGCCGAAGAGGACACTACCGCTGGAGCTCAGCGGGTTCCTTCAGTCCCGAGTCTGGAACCGACCAAGGCATCTAATGTTGCTGCTGGGAGTGCCCAGCCAGCTTCCAAGAGTCGTTTCGCCTGGAAGAAGAAGTGAGTAAGCTGCGAATTACATGGTCTCAAAGCATTCTTGGAGGTTTCGTGAAGGAGTCAATGAAGGGTAATATGCTGTCGATCTGATACTTTCGCGGTCGGTCATACTTGTACGTTAATGACCAGAATCGCTCCACTCAAGTCGTCAGCCGAATGTCATGTTACCGACACCGTGAAAGGTGTTTCCTTGTAATACGTGCTTGTTGTTGCTCGTCGTGCCGGAGAACACGTTATGCTGCCCAGGTGTTTGGGTTTCAGTTGATTCTGAGGAACGATGTCAAGTGTTGTTGCATTGTTATCGTTCTAAGGAAGAGGAAGAAAGAAGGAACTAACTATACAGAAGGTGTTGGTGAATGTTTGCCTGAGGCAGAACATTCCGCTGTATTCCGCTGTTTTCCAAATCACCCCCTTCCTTCGCACTTCCTTCTTCCTAGCGCATTTCTGAGCGCAGTCGTAGCAGTTCTGAGACCTGCGTAAACGACTCGTACGAAAGCTAGAAACTCCAAAACCGTCGTAAAACCATTGGCCAATAAGAGGCTAGAGAACTCCTTCAGTTTCTATACGTAACTAAAGTCTCTTTATTTAATTAGTCCTTCTTCGTAACCTCCTTAGTAAGGTCTATAATGCTAATGAGCTGGCAGAAATAGTAATGTTTTAGTGCGGTAAGGGCCTTAGTAAGGCCATTAGCGGCTTGTTGTTCGGTTAGCACCTATTAGAAGGTAACTAGGTAGTTATTAACTTACTCTCGGAGCTAGTGAAGGCGGTTATTTATATGCTTAGTGCGACCGTCTACTCTACTACGCTTAGTAAGAGTAATCTAGCTTATGTTGTCCGCCTTAATAGTTACTAGAGTTATTAATAGATTCTTAATAATGCTAAATTCCGAGTAGAGCGCTAAGAGGTATACCGCTTCTTAATACGTCGTAACCGCGGCGTTCTATTTAGCCTCTATAGATAACAATGCTACTATACGTTGTTTTACCGACTTCTATAAGATAAGGGAGTTATTAAGGTAGAATGCGTAGCCGCCGGTAGACGTACTATCGTCGCGATTGTCTACGTAGCTACTGTCGGTGTATCTAACTAGCTTAAGTTCTTTGTCCTTACCCTTAATAGTAATTCTATAGCACCGCGTACCCTTAAGATATCGAAGTATTCGCTTCGCGGCGTTAAGGTAATCGGTCGTTAGTTTTACTAGATGTCGTAAGAGCTATACGACTACGAACGTAATATCCGCGCGAGTCTAAATCGATAGCTATATAAGGCGACCGATAAGGGACTAGTATTCGTTAAGGATGTTGTCGCTTAGTTCGTAGTCGTTTTTAGCCTTAATAAGCTAAGTTCCTAGTAGAAGTAGTGTTTCTAGCGCCTTGAGGCTATCTACGCTATAGTTGTTAAGGAGTTAGTTAATGTATGCTTCTTATATAAGGTAGATAGCCTTCTTAGTACGGTTACGAGTAATGTAACATCTAAGGTAGAATAATAGTTCACTAAGGCACTTTATTTTGAACTGTACGGTCAGCACCCCCTTAATCTTAATAATCGTAGTATTCGTTAGTACTACTAGAATAAGGTCGTTAACGTAGACTACGAGGATCGCCTTCGTAAGGCGATGCTAGTAGATATATAGATCTAAGAACAGCGGCTTGAACCCCTTACTGTTAAGGAAGACCGTAAGCTACTATTACTATAGCATTAGTGACTACTTAAGGCCATATAGTAACTTTAGTAGAAGGCACACGAGCGGATATCCTTCCGCGTCGAATTAAGTAAATCTATAAGGCTGTTCTACGAAGATTACGAATTCCTTTATTAGCGTATTAAGGAACGTAGTAATAATGTCGTATTACCGCGCTTTAAGGTCATAGTACGTAATGATAGTTATTAGTACCTTAATTAATGCTACCTTAGTGGTCGCTATATAGGTTTCTTTATAGTTAATGCCTTGTCGCTAACTAAATCCTTTAACTACCTATCGGCTCTTATAGATAAGTTTCTCGAGTGTTATAGCCTTCTTAACCTTATCTACCTATCGCCCCTTAAGGATCTTAGGGGTGTTGTTTACCTTTAGACTACTGTTTTCTAGTGTAGTAATTGTATCCTTTTCTAGTAGCTACCTTACTAGTCGCTAAGTGCTATTCTCGTAAAGGCTATCTATCTCCTTCTGCCTTACAGCTTACTATAAGGGTGCTTCTTTAGGCGTATAAGTTGCTAGAATTTCGGCGATGTTAAGTAATTCGATAAGGCAAGTAAGTGCTCGATGCGGCTAAACGGAAGGTTCGGTGTTAGTTAGTTAGCTCTAATTGTCGAGAGCTTTCTAAGAAGGCTACTTAGTGCGCGTACTTCTACGCGGTTTAGCTAGTGCTAGTACATCTAGAGCGGCGGTTGCTAGTACTAGTAGAGCTAGTGGAGCGATTAGTACTAGTAGTACTAGCGCGGTTGTTAGTGAATCTAGTAGAGCTAGTGGAGCGATTAGTGCTAGCGGTGGAGGTGTTAGTTCTATATAAGTTCTACCCCCTAAATTGACGCCGTCGTCGCTATTAACTTAAATAGGTACGTAATCCTTATTAGGGGCGCCGAAGTGTTTCTTATCGAATATAACGTTTACTAAACGCACTACCTTATACTCTAAGGGAAGGTAGACTTTGTAGATGTTGTCTCCTTCGAATCCAACGAGTCTACCGGCAGTCGCCCTGTCTTTAAACTTGTTACCGCGTACTAGCTCTTAATTAAGTACGAAGGCGGTGTAGCCGAAGATACGTAGATTGCTAATATATAGCTTAGTTCGTAGCCACTTAAAGTGTTTAGCCAGCACTTAATAAGGTGATTTGCCCTTCAACGCTAGTAATAGTGTCTTCTTAATAATATATACCGCCGCTTTAACTACCGATTGCTAGTATACCTTACCGAGCCTACTACGGCTTAAGAGCTTCCGAGCTAATATATATACGAGGTAGTTTAAGACCTTAATTCGGCCATTGCTCTCGGAGTTCTTTAGTGTAGTAATGATTAGTTCAATGCTATTGTTAGCGTAGAAGTCGACTATCTTGTTTCTACCGAATTTACGACCCCTATTAATATATAGACTCTAGATGTTTCTTCCTGTCTAATTCTTTACCTAGGCGTTAAGGTCTTAAATAGCCTTAAATGCTCCATCCTTTATAGGGTAGAAGGTTACTCGTAGTACCTTTAAAGATGTATACGCCATATTAGTGAAGTACGACTTAGTTAGTCCAGTGTCGCTGCTTATAGTAACGACGTCTACGTTCTAGTAAGTAAGTAGTAGCTTGCTACTACTATCTAAATAAACGCGGCTCTTAATGCGTTTTGTATCTAATTTCCTATAGTTATAGTAGATATTAAGCTCTTCCGAGCCCTTAATAATTATTCCTTCGGTGCCCTTCTTAATAAGGTTTACCTTCCCTTTAGGGAAGTAACTAAAGCGGTCGTACTAGACCTGCGCGGTCTCCTTTAAGGGGTATAGTTTGTAAGAGCTAGCGTTCGCTTACTCCGCGAGCACTAGTTAAGGTATACCGACCTTAGTAACGACATTAGCGACTACTATATCCTTAGTAAACAGTGTGTCGTTGTCGTTCCGGTAGAAGAGGCCCTTCTTCTTAAGCTTCTCGGTTAATAGTAGATTAGCCCTTAAACCCTCTACGAATAGTACGTCGGTGAACTTAACTATATTTATACGACTATTACCTTATAGCTTTAGCTTAATAGAGCCTAGCGTAGTCGCTCTTAATACGCCTTTACTAAAGTTTACTATTATGTCGACTACGGTAACATCGGTTATGCTACTATAGTCGTTAGTAAAGTATAAGGAGGCGCCTAAGTCGACATACTAGGTATTACTATTCTCGGTTATATATAGGAGTTCGACCGTTCGCTTAGTAATGTGCTTAGTCGCTAAGGTTGCTAAGAACGAGAACTCTTTATTAGTTGTAGTATAAGCAATTGACTCCTTCTTTAACGTCTATAGTAGAAGTTTCTTCTTATGTTCCTTTAGCTTATAGCCGCTCTTATTATAACCGAACTTTAGAGTCTAGCCTATTAGTCGTTAATTAGGGTGTAGGTAGCGATAGTAGTCGGCATTGTGCTAGTTGGAACCGTAGTGCGTACACTTCTTATTAGTAGAATCCTTGTTAGAGTCCTTATTGCTCGGTTTTAGCTTATAGGGTGCCTTAGATTTGATGAAGTTAACTAAGTCGATTAAGTTCTATACTCGCTACTTATCGAGAAGTCTAGCGATGACACTGTCTAGTTTAGGAAGGTCGTCCTTAGATTTGGCGCTACGTATACGCTCTCGTAGGTTAGTAGTAAAGGCGTTGTAGTATAGTAATACTAGTATAATGAACTAATATAGCTAAATAGCCGTATCGACTTCTAGCTTAGCTTCCTTTATGTTAGTACATACGCTCTTATATACGCTTACGAACTAATCGATATTCTTTCTATCGAATAATAGCTACTACTATTCTTAGTATTTGCTAAATTAGTAGGCTATGCTAGACGGTTAGTATTTACTCTCGATATGATCCTATACTTCCTTTACTAATACGAGATGCTCGAGTTCTAGTACGATAGCCTTTAAGACTAATTAAACAAGGATACCTCGTGCCTTTTGATAGTTTATATTATACTTATTAGTGCGGTCGAGGAAGTCCTTAGAGTCTTTATCTTTCTTCTATATAGGTGCCTTACGGTCACTAGTAAGATATGTCTATAGACCCTTACCTTATAGGAGAGCCTTAATCTTAATGGACCAAACCTTATAATTCTCTTAGCCCTTTAGCTATTCCACCTTCTTGTTAGTCATCTTCAGTAACGTTAATAAAGTAGGAAAGTGTTGATAATGAGATGCGCGCAGCTACGTTCTTTTCGTAGCGCAACGTAGATACTTATCCTAACAGCCTGGTGTTACTTGTGGTGGTTGCGGTATGCGCGACCGGGCTCATAACCAGTTGATTCTAAGGAACGATATCAAGTGTTGTTGCATTGTTATCGTTCTAAGGAAGAGGAAGAAAGAAGGAACTAACTATACAGAAGGTGTTGGTGAATGTTTGCCTGAGGCAGAACATTCCGCTGTATTCCGCTGTTTTCCAAATGTTTCTTTTGTGGTATCTCCGCCGCCTGATAGTTGTCAGTGACGGCTTTCAATGTATGATACGATATAATAGACATACTGGTTTCAGTCGGAAGCGTTGTCGACGAACGGTTTAGCGCTTTGTCCTTGATCTCGATCAAAGCCTCAGCAAGTTCCTCCCACGCCTCCAAGTTCGGGCTGACGAACTTGTTGAGTGCAAAATGATCACAAGGTCGTGAGATCTTGATGCAGCCATCGAGCGTGGGGGAACTCTCGTCCACGAGAAGAACTTTCTTCGACACCTGATCATCGTCAGCCTATGTCTTTGTCAGGACCAAAGGAAGCTTACTGTTTTGTTCACCAACGCAGCGACGTTTGTCTCCTTCTCTTCATATACACAGATCGTGACACGATCTTTAATACCCTTTGCGGAAGACAGGTAGCCGTTGACAAGATCGATCAGAGCACCGTCACCAGCTTGAAGCACTCTCAGGTTGTCCAAGCTCGATGCAACGTCAGGGTTCTCTGATAAGAGCAAGACTTCGCCTTGCGATAGACTGCGATGAAGACCGCGGAAAGGGGTCCCGAGGAAGACCAGACCCATAGCACAGTCGTGTATCTGATGGTCCGCTGCCGAAGAACTTGCAGCAGCCCAGAGCGCCTGAACCATGTCAGCATTGCCGCCCGCAAGAAACGATGAAGCACTTTCATACGCTCATCACTACCAGCCCACCGAAGCTGTGAGCGACGAAGATCAATGGGCGGTTCGGTGCGCTCTGAAAAACAGTCAGTGAGGGCTTGATCTGTGCACTACAACATGCGTGAGCAAGACCTTTCTTGCACGAGCCAATCCTTTCAGCAGCTTGGCTCCTATCGTCGAAACTCGGGTCTTCACAAGTTCCTCGCCGAACCAGTCGGAAGCGTAACCAAAGCGCATGATTCTTGCAGATGGCAGGACGTTCGGCAGAAGATCCTCATCAGTCAACCAATTGACATAGTTCGTAGAATGCGAGCGCCCAGCCCAGGTACGATCAGGGTATGCTCCCATCCCGTGAACAGCGACAACACTTTGCTGTCAGCATGTCTCGATACATCAGCGGGTGGAATGCACCAACTCGATCGCATCCCCTTCCTCGACGTCGTGCGTGAGGTCACGAAGTACTTTGATTCCACAGTCCTCTTCCCGAATTTCCCACACAGGCAGTGGGTCGGTCAGCCTTGTCAACCGTTCCGTCTGACGCTTGGAAGTGGACCTACCATGTTGTCCGGATGTCCTGAAGCTCAAGAGCACAGTCGACGTAGTGTGGTTGGAAGTATAGTGATACGCGGATGGATTTAAGAGATCGACAGATAGAGATCGTTGTTAGCAGATTAACACCTACGATATCGGGCGCTCCGAAGGAGTGTCTAGGATACACCAGTCCGCAGACATAGAATGCACTTATGCATAGTGGGCGTATCGTCACAGTCCGAGATTGTGGAGGCGCAGGCTCTCTGCAGGGTACCAGACAAGGCTGCGGCGTGTGGTCACGCATTAGCTGCAGGTGTAGACTGAAGCGATGCAAGACAAGGCTTGCCATCGATCCAGCCAGATGCGCTGACAAGCGCCGTGTTGGAAGGCGGGACCACTTCGCTTTCGTGAAGTATACGGAATGAGCCAGGTGTTGTCCAATCTTGCGTTTGATGCCTGAGGCCAGAGGTCTACTTACTTTGGACGTCCTGTCATCTTGCCCTTGTCCTTCTTCGAATCGACATCGAAATGACGGACGTTCACGCAATGCTTCGCTGATCTGGTTTGAAGAAGCAGAGCATCGTAGGTACAGTGCATTGATGCAGGCAATGGCGGATGAACGGACCGCTCTGATCTCCAGGGACTGCCAGAGACGTTCCGTTGTGCCGTGTAAACGATCACCCCGAGATGAGGGGTGAGGTCGGTAAGTAAGTACGCGAGAGGTATTGCTGGATGATCTCACACGAATGGACATGTCCCAAGTCCAAGAGAAATTTTCACCTCCATGGCCATAACGAGCAGATGAACCCATCACGCAGACCAATATCAGACGAAAGACCGAACGACCACCAACGACCAGAACTTCCCTCCGCTAGCCCGCCATGCCGTACGAAAGCACCATCTCCTTCACCCTCGACACAATCTGTCCCTGGACCTACCTCGCCAAAAGCCGCCTGACCAAAGCCCTCGCCCAACTCCCCCCTTCTCCATCCACAACCTTCACAGTCAAATACCTCCCCTACCAACTCTACCCCTCCGCCTCGCAAACCGGCGAAGACAAATACGCCTGGTACAAGAAATCTCGCTACGGTGACTCCGCCGAGAAAATGAAAGTCTACGAAACCCTCATGACCGCCTACGGAATCGGAGAGGGGATCGACTATAAATTCACCGGCACCGTCGCGAATACCATCCACGCGCATCGGTGTATATATGTTTTTCAAGAGAAGTATGGCGCCGAGGTGGTGAATAAGTTTGTGGAGAGTTTGTACAGGCAGTTTTTCGAGGAGGAGAAGCATCCTAGTAGTCATGAGACACTGCTGGCGGCGGCGAGGGAGGCGGGGATTGAGGATGGAGAGGCGAGGAGGGTGATTGTGGAGGATGAGGATGAGGGGTTGATGGATACGAAGATGTTGATTCGGGAGCAGGCGGGCAATGCGATTGACTCGGTGCCGTATATTGTTATTGATGGAAAGAGGAGGGATGTGACGTTGCAGGGGTGTAGGGAGGTGTCGGAGTATGTCAAGGCACTGGAGCAGGTGATAAAGGAGAATTCGTAGGCATGTCATTCTTCGTAGTTCGTTGCGCTATCTGCGTATTTCCAAGCCCATGCCCTTTGCACACTTCCTCGCGAGTGCCATTTTCAAGAAGCATTCGCGTCCTAGCCCACGCATCTGCCGTACAAAGTCGTTGCCGCTGATTCTACCACGATCATTGGCTTTCTGTAGCACATACATCGCTTCACGACAAGCTGCTTCCTCTGCACAAAGCGTCCATAGTTGGTTGGCGACCATTGTCGGTGCAATGAGCACTTCGTCGATTGGTGGTTGTTTCTTCGACTTGGCCGTTTCGATCGTACGATCGCAGTCTTGAATGCTGCGATGGAGGATTGCTTCATTGTTTGACAGGGTCTGATCGAGCTGTTCCAGCTGGCGGATCTCAGCTTTTAGTCGTTCCTGCGCGGTGTATAAAGCTTGCTGTTGTGCTTGCAGAGGTGCGATGGCAGAGAGACTCTGGTTCACCTTCTGCTGAGCCTGCTGTACCAGAGTAGCCGATATGGCTTGCAGAAGATGCTCTTTCTCCGGGTTGGGCGGAATAGGAGGCGCTGGAGCTGGTGGTCCGTGAATCGACGCTCCAGGAAGAGCCACCTCGAACGGGTCTGAGAGCAGGTCTGGAGCTGGCTGCTTCTTCTGTGGCTGAGGTGGATGTTGGTACTGGTAAGGATATTGAGGATTCGGCTGATGTTGCGGCGGGTACGGATAATGCTGCTCAGGAGGGTAGGGCCCGCTTTGTCTTCCGCCCTGAAGTTGATGCGCACTTGGTTGTGCATAACGCGCATGCGGCACATTCGAATGTCCATTGACAGGTGAGACAGGCGATACCGGACTGTCTCTATTCCGAGGTTGGTACTGTTGATGCTGGTGTGAAGCTTGTTGCGGCGGTGGAGATACCAGTCCAGCAGGACCAGGTGGCCGGCCATTGTGATATCCTGAAGTCGGTGCCGGCCAGCCTTGAGTGGGGGGCATGTAATCCGATTGATATGTCTGATGTGAGGTCGGAGCAGGCGATGAACGCTGCGCCAATTCGTGTGGCAGAGGTGGTAGAGGAGGCCCGTCCCTTCTGACATCGCGGGATGATTGAGCGCACTCCTCGCCCGGCTTCGGCGGTACAGGAGGCGCCGAGCTACCGCCCGACCCTGGCGCTGGACCTAGACTCCCAACTCTCTGCTTCGGAGGTAGCTGCGGCGGACCAGCAGCACCAGGACCTTGCTGAGGAGGGCCACCCAATGGCCGTTGAAATTGCTGCTGTTGCGCTCGACTGATCACTGGAGGCTCCTTCGCGAAGACTTGCTGCAACAGTTCGAAGAACTCCTGAAGCCCTGCTCTATCCCACATCCCTCGCCAATCCCTCAAGTATGGATGGTATACCCTCCCATCAACCCCAACATGCTGTCCTGGCCGTATGAGCATCTCTTTCCCAGGCTCGACATATACGATCGGGGCATCTTGAGGGTAGGCATGAGGAAGCCATAGCTTGATCGGAAACCGATACGTACTTCCACGGAAGGATACAGGTAGGGTTCCAGAGAGTGTCAGCAGCAAGGCAGATGCGCCGTTCTCGTGGGTGTAGACCTCTGTTCGCGGGGAGATAGAGGGGTATGCGGACAGCGCTCTGGCGGCATCGGAGTACGTCCGTTGTGGATCTTGGTACTCCTGTAGGCGTGTCAGTGAGAGTCGCATTGCTAGGCCATGCGTCCTGAGATTCAACATACGTGAAGAACGCTGTACAACCAGGCAAGCACTTTGTCCGGAACTTGTGCCATAACGCTATGGATTATGTTCTTGGGATGAGGACGATCATGGCAGCTCTCGCTCAATCCATTGCAACCGTCAGCTTACCAATCGGCCAGCGATTACTTTAAAGGGATCAGAAGTGAAGTGAAGCATGATGTCGATCGAGAATCAAGATGTCTGTCTGTCGGAAGCTTGCTCGAGTAGTTCTATTGGCGCCTCAGGCAGCAACGACCTTGCCTTTGCCTTACTTCACCTTTCCACATCACTTCGACCTCACAACGATAGTCGAGACATTCGTCGCATTCATCTCGAGTCCAGTTCATAATGCTGTGCCACAGTCGCCTCACATGCTGATATCTCACTATTCAGCCCACATTCTACAGGATCTCACCTGGCAGCCATGCAGCTTGCTGTGTTGTCGCTCTGCTTTATCACCGCTCGGGAGAATGATCTGGCGAGCCATACGGTGGCGCTATCGATCCCAGAACCCACATGAAGATGGTAATCGCTGTTATCAAAGGCCGTTCTCCTCATTCCATGTGTCTCCCGAATTCGAAACATTGACACTGCAAACTGCATGCGCATTAACCGACAATGCATCCCCTTGTCTCTGGCCGAGACGCCAAACAGATTTCTTTCACCATGTTAGAGCACGTTCTAGCAAGACTCGCACACAGCATGGAACTGCTTGCATGCTCGAAGGGCCAAGAACGTGTTGCAATGTCAACATCGATTGCTACAGACTTTCTTTTAGCGGATTATGTTTGCGAGCTTTTCCCCTCGTGATATACGTTCAGGATCTTGCTCTCGAAGCATTTTCTTCTTCCACCATTCTCACCATCTCCGTTTCCCACCGCTACTTTCAAAACCAACCGGTGCCCCCAGCTTCGCATTTGAAGCATCTTGCTCGTTCAGCTTCCTAGTTCCGACTTCAACGAAGTCATTCAACCCGACACAACTCTTTCACAGTCACTTTCCAAGCACGCAATCATGGTCAAATGGTGCTTGAGATGTCCTGATTACGCAATCGATCATTGCAAGCCCGGCGAGAAAGACATCTACAAGTGCACTTCAGCGGTCGATCTGCCTAAGCTGTGGTGCAACTTTCCCGACGTCGAGACCTGCGATCCGACCAAGCTACTGATCAATCCGGATCTCTGCCGCGAACTCATCCAAGATCTCACCGAGCACCACAAGCAAATCCTCGCCAACCCCAAGATCAAGACCAAGGACATCGACAGAGTTTACGATCAACTCAAGGAAAAGCTCCACAAGAACCATGGTCAAGCTATCACGAAGCAACATCTTGAGTACGCCTATGTGACCGCCAAAAAGTCGCCAAAGTCCTTTGCACCCACCGTCCTATCCGCCACGCCAGGGGTCTTGGACTCGCAGACCGACGAAGCTGTGACTGTGACAACCAAGCTCAGCAACCTGAATCTGAAAGCTGCCGCACCGCAGCCGCAGCAGCTTGCAAGCAACACCTCTACGACTGGGGCATCCACCACGGCAGCCTCCAATCCTGCTGCTCCGTTGTCCGGACTGGTGGGCACTGCTTCAGACGATCAGCACACGGTACAGCGCAATGGACCAACCGGTGTCAAGCGCCCCGACCGTCCTGCCGCCCCTGTCACGGCGCCCAAAGTCTTCACCAACCATTTCACCATTGATCTGAAACCTGATACGAAGCTGTACCAGTATCAACTTGTTGGGCTTCTGAATACCGCGGCAGACCTTTCCCGTTCGAAGAAGAAGGTCATCATCCAGCGCAAGATTGATAGTTCGCCAATTTTGCGCGACTACCAGAACGCTTTCGCATGCAACGACCATGGCAGAATTATCGCTTGGAATGATCTGTCCCCGGGCGCTCAGAAAGAGGACATTGTCGATACCACACCGGTCGACGACTACAGCCGCGACCTACCCGGCCAGGTTTCGAGACAGCTCAACATCGATGTCGTGTTCAAGCGTGTGATCGACCTCAATGGGCTGCTGTCTTTCGCCAGACATCAAAATCCGACCTACGAAGACACCGGTGCGGCTTCAGCGCTGGATATTCTCATCAGCTCCGGTACCCGTACCGCCAACGCCAACATCGGACAGGCAGCCGTCATCAAAATCGGCGACAATCGTTTCTTCACTCCGCAGGGTCAAACGCCACTGCCTCAAAGCCACGGCTTGGTGGCCATGCGAGGGTACTCGAGCAGTGTCCAGCCAGTGGACGGCGCGCTACGACTCAACATCAACACTGCTTTGAGTGCCTTCTACCAGCAGCAGAAGGTCTCCAATGTCATCGAAACGTATCGAATCATTCCTGGCGCCTTTCCTCGCGGGCAAGGTGCACAACATTTGACTGGAGTACGAGTCAAGATTCTGTACAATCGCTGCAAGAAGCCATTGACTTTCCGAAGAGGCGTATCAAGACAATCACTGGCTTTTCGGCCGGCCTCGCATCTCAAACACTCTTCGATCGCAACGGCCAAATGGTCTCCGTCTGGCAGCATTTCCAGGAGACTTATCCTATTCCTGCGGGCGCGTCTGTTGCAAAAGGAAATCAGAGATGTGTCAACACCGGCAGTACAGCGGAAGGCAAAGAATGTTGGTTTCTACCAGATCAGCTTGAAATTTTGCCCGGTCAGCTTTTCCGCAAGACACTTGATCGTGTCAACCCAGAGTTGCCTGGAGAAATGATCACTCTGGCATGCCAGACACCCGCTGCGAACAAGGGCATGATCACCTCGGCCGGACTTCAAGCTCTTGGCCTCACAGCATCAAGCACGAATGAGGATGTTGTCCTGCCGCAGCTCCAGGCTCTGAGAAACGCAGGCATGACCGTGGCGGCAAAGATGCTGAAGGTGCCATTCCGGAAAATCAACAACCCAGCGATTGTCTACGCCGGCGGCAACAAAACAGCCAACCCTGATAAGTCCGCAGGGTGGAACACCAGAGGTCAAGAATTCCTCACTCATACAAAGAGGATTCCTGAGAAGGGCATGGTCAGTTTCCTTCATCTGAAGGGTCACAAACCGGCACATGAAAGGGCCTACATTGATGCTTTCATGGACACTTTCCAGCCGAATTTACGTCAAGCCAACAACGTCGACCAGGAACTCGATCCTATTCACATCGGCCAGGACATCGCCCACATCAAGCCTCTCCACGATGAGCTCTCTGACATCAACAAGAGGCGCAAGGCCAATCTGTCTGTGCTCATTCTGCCCGACGACAACAAAATTCACCGCCAACAATACGCAAGCTTTCGCATCGTCACTGATCAGCTGCTTGGATGCACATCGATTGTGTTGAACGAGAAGACGATGTGCGGCGGGAGGCCTCAGCCAGGAAATTTGACAGCATACATGGCCAACAATGCGATGAAGATCAACGTTCGCTTTGGCAACGAGAATCACACCGTGAGAGACCGTTTCAAGAAACTTCTCAAAGGCAATCTCTCCGACACTTTGGTACTCGGTGCTGATTTGATTCATCCCGGTCAAAGATGTGCAGCTGGCACGCCCACCATTGCGGCGGTCGTTGGAAGTGTCAACGCGACTTTCGGTAAGCTCTTGGGTTCCGCTCGTCGTCAGCAGAGCGGCCAAGAGATTATCGAACCTGCGAACATGAAGAGCATGGTCACTGAGCGCATCAAGGCGTGGATCAAGAGCGACACGACTACCAAACGACTCGCCTCATCTACTTCCGAGACGGGACTGGTCTCAGTCAGTACTCTGGAATTTTGCAGGAGATCAGCGCCATCAAGACCGCCTGGAGCAACCTCAACGCCGCACAAACGATGAAAGCGCCCAAGCCGGTGGAAGTCACATGCATTGTCGCCGTCAAACGCCATAATACCCGTTTCTACCCACTCAGCGATCAGGATGAGAACATGACCGCCACCGGGAACTGCAAGCCAGGAATGGTTGTTGATACGCACATCACATCGCCTCTCTACATGGACTTTTTTCTCCAGTCTCACGACGTGGAGAAAGGCTCGGCCAAGCCAACTCACTACTTCGTGCTCGAGAATGGTATGAAGCTCAAGGAGGCTGAGTTGCAGGATCTCACCAACTCTTTCTGCTACACGTTTCAACATTCCACGAGTGCAGTGTCGTACCCTGCCCCAGTATACGCCGCCGACAAGCTGTGCGAGCGGCTCATGCTGTACTTGTATCACTTCAACGAGAACTCTACCATGGTTGCCAACGCGACTCCGGAGAGGGTTGCATCTCAAATGAACATTGCGTGGCAGCGCGGTGGTGCAGGGCGTGAGAACCCCTGGCACCCAAATCTGGACGACAAGATGTTCTGGATGTGAGCATCTGTTTGATTCTGTGAACTCTCATCAGACATCTCTCCTACCTTGCATCACGACCACGATCGTCAGGCCTTTCACCTTGGACATCATCACCAGCATCCTTTCCGACAACATCTTTACAACAACATCGTTGTCAACAGCATCATCGACACGGGCTGATACTGCACTGTTTTGATCATCATCATCACGCACATGGTCATCACCACTTCCCAGCTGCTGTTCGGCGAAACATGCGAAGCTGCCCGGCGTTCTGTTTCTTTTGTCTTTTGACTTTCTGTTTTCTTCTTTGGCGTTTTGTGAAATCTGTCGGCGAACAGAACACTGCCTCATTTGGGGTCCCGTTTGTCTCTTCTGCCGGTGTGCGAGGCTTGAGAGAGCCTGAATTGACTGGAGGGCTTGGGTTTGACCTTGGGTAGTAGTCTGCTGTGGCGTCTGTCTTTTTTGTGATCAAATGCGATATTCTGCGGTGTCTGGCGTTTTGGAGTTACTGAGATTGGAAATGAAAGAGAATTGTCTCCTGCTATCGTGCCCTACTGTACTGCAAGGTTGCCACTGCCCCGTAAGTCATGACCATGTGAAGCCACCTGAATGTCAATGCGGCTTATGGATGCAAGCCCAAATCCCATTGTCAACAGCAGGGCGCGTGGTGGTATTGACATGGCAGAAATCCGGCCGCAACTTCTCTGCTTCCTTATGGCCGTATTCGCAATCGGCGTAGCAGTGCGGAGCGTTTAGATCGGGCTTGTAGCACACTGCCGGGAACATGAGCATTCAGTACCTCCGCGGTTGGCCTCCACGGTTGGTAGCAGGGCAAGGGCAGGGCTCAGGAGTATGATCAGGACGTACGCAGGTCCACTTGGATCCTCTGAGGCATAGAGCTGGGTCGGGGTGTTTCCGGTTGATGTTATTGCACGGTATTGCAAGCTGTAGATCGCTGAGACACTGCTCAGGAGCAGTGGAGTGATGAGCAGAGCTGAAAGGTGATTTATTGAGTTGGAAGGCCGTAGGAGGCTGCAGGTATTGGAGGCGGTGATGTGGGTGATTGATAGTTCGTTTGGAGCAAACGGGGTGGAAGAGGGTGGATGGGCGTGGTCCCGGTTGGCGGCGAGGTGAGGTAGCTGCGGACGATGGACGGAGATTGGGTATTGAGAGGGTGGTGATGGACGACCAGTACGGTGGTACGAGGAAGAAGAGGAATTCCGGCTTTCTTGAGAAGCGAGCTGAGATCTGTGGGCCAGGTAATGCTATATGTGCTATATGTGCTATCGCATGACAACCCTGGACTAATGCTTCGTCTTGTGTTCGTGAATTTCTCTCAGACAGGGCGGCGAACGAAGGCTCGCTTTGCCTCATCCGGCGTTGTCCTGCCTCTTGGATGCTGGGTTCGCCACAACGTATTTCAATACCGAACAAAGACACAAGCTACAGTCCAATCTACTCTCCACCATTCTCCACCAGCATCCCGTCTCTTCAATTAACAGCTTGGAGTTACAATAATGTTCCCCAAATCGCTCTTCAAGTACACCGTTCCCGGGAAATACTGCACAAATCCTTCATCGCGAACCCGGGTCCTCAATGTCTGGATTGGATAGTTCCATTCCGAGAGAACACTCCGGTCCTTGATGGCGGTAGTGAAGACGTTGAGGTCGAACGCAGCCAAAAACCTGCCGCGCTTCGACGTCTTTGTCCAGCCGTCTTTGTTGATTTGTTGCGCGATGACAAACCTTGGATATGATCGTCAGCTTCAGCAACTCTCACACGGGCGAGGAAGGAGGCAAGTCTTACAGCATATCTTCGAAATCCTGCACGTCCATATTCGACGGACATCCGATTGCCGATGAATCCACGAACGTCACGCAGGCGTAGTTGCACGCATCTGGCTGTCGCTGGCAAGTGGAAGTCACGTCGTATGAGTTGTAGCTGTTGTACTGGTCGGCTTTTCCAGTGGGCGTGCAGTGCCAGCTATCGTCGTCCTTCTTGGTGAGGAGGGCTGTTCCTGGCAGGGCGAAGACGGGTTGCACCACAGCCATGGCGACTGCGAGGAGGAGAGTGGTGGGCTGCATTGATGCGGTGATGGGGTTGTGTTCGTGCTGGATCGTACAGGTCTTGAATTGGAGAAGATGCTGAGAGGAGGTTATCGAGGACGAGAGCATAAATATATACCTCGTTGAGGTCTTTGCTCTGAGTCGACGTCGCCGACAATCGGTGAGAGTCCATGCGCAAATGGCTGCTAAAAGTGGATTGTCCCTTCCAACCCTACGTTGAAAGAGGAGGCTCATACTGGCATGTGGATGTACAATGACGGCCAGATATTCTTGAAACCTCGAAGGATCCACGCCTAAGAATCCTACGACATGGAGGCGTGGCAGATATTAGGGCTGGTTTATCCGTGCTCTAGCGGTATGTGGACCAGCTGGACCGAATTCTGAACCAAAATCATACTGGGAGGATCAATAAGAGTGCGGTCCTGGTCGAAGCGTCGGCTTAGGTTATCTGTTCGCATGGCTGAGTCGGTCTGTCAGTGGAGTTGGACAATGTGGGTTAAAATTGGGACGGCTCCTTCAACGGTAAGTCTTCGGTGGATGGGACAGCTACAGAGCTTGATCTCTGCAGGAACCGACAAAGCCCTGTGGTGATAGTAAGCATAGTACTTACTTCCATGATCGTTCCTGGTACGCCCCAAGATCTGGAGAATTTTCGTGTCGAACGAGGTACAGTACAAATCATCGCGACGGTGCAGCGAAATCTCACTTCCCTGCTCTTGTTCGGCACCGAGCCAGAATGACGCTCGCATTCATGCGGCCCATTGCGTGCACGGGCAGCTGGCATATGAGACTACGCACGATTCCACGACGACTCGGGCAGATCATACCGTCGGCGGCACCTCGTTTGATCGTCGGCAGATTCGACCAACTGAGCAGTGCCACTGCCCTACTATCAGGTGGCGCTAGGAGTTTATTAGTCTTGCTTTGCGGGACGACCTGAGCGGGCTGTGCTGTCAAGTCCTCGACCGTCTCGTAGATGCAGCGCGGAGAGGTCCAGCTTCCAGATCCCGGACTCAAGGCACATTGGGTTCCGATACTATTATACTGATGCAACGCCGGTGGTGGAAGGAACTCCGGATTCGAATACGTCGGCGTAGAGACCCATGATCGTGTGACTGCTCCCGTAGCTGTGGATACGGGCATGATTTCGTCCTCGTCGATTGCGGGTTTACGGTACTTCATGTGAGCCCGCGAGCGATGTGACGCTGCGATGCGGCGCTTGCGTTGGTGCTCCGGGACAGCTGTAGCGGGATTTCGGTGGTGGTTCATCCTCGAGCCGTAGTCCGAATCGTAAGTCGTATCTATGGCTTGAAGCTGTGGTTACGTCGCGATCGAAGACGGGTGCGGACGAGTACTTGGCGTGAATCCGCTATGTGGGAAAAGCCTTGCATGTCGATGCATGCCTTTCTCTCTCGTCCAGCTCCTAGGGCGCCATGCCGATAGTATCGATGCTGTCTGTTCATGATTGCTTCCAGCAGAGAGAGTGGCACGTTCGCTGGAGGACCGTTCGCACCAAGAGAGGTCAGCTCGCAAACTTCGAACGCGCCTTTATATACCGCCGTCATTCCAATGAATAGGTCCTTCGAGATCAGTGGCTGCTACGACGCCCGTCTCCACCATGCACTCTGGACATCGAGCGCAACCGATCGGACTCAAGCAGGCGTGGCTGGCGAGGATGAGTGGAAAGAGGCTTGGAAGCGATCGCTCGTCCGCATATGGGCCTACATGCTCGTGAGGTGCCAGGACAGCGAGGCGTACGCCCTGCGAATACCATGGCGCACGGCAACCGCGCTGGCTCCGCCTCTGCCTGATTCGGAGGTGCATTCAGCCTGTTCAAACACATTTGTGAGGTGTGTTCGCACCAAGACCCAAAGCGCGGGGTGTGATCGCATTTCTGGAACGAGCATACTCCGATACTCTCCCTCACTTCAATGTCGAACGTGCCACGGGAAGAGACAAGTCGTTTGGAGATCCGGATCAAGAAAATCATGGGCGAGTACAACAGGCTGGCAGCCGCATACGAGCGACGGTCCAGGTCAACCAGGAGCTCGCTTTTGCCGTCGTTATTATCGCCATGCCAAAGAGCACAGAGACGTACCTCCAGTATGGCTTGGACCACGGAGAGCGGCGTGTTCGCTGAAGGACCAGTCACCCGCAGGGAAGCGCACCACTCAGCGCGCCTCACATACAGTATTCGGAGCAGTGTGAGAATCGGGCACGACTGGCGTTCTGGTACGAGCATTTTGATGAAATCCCGTTCATCGGCGTCGGCAAGCATGTCGTACAACTACACGTCGAAGGCTGCCCGCGGGTCCGCGACTCCGGCACGGCGATCACGGTTGCCGCGAAGCGATGCGCGTTCGATCGGTGCGTTTTCAGCGAGGTGAGGTCTCCAGGCAGTCGATCTGCAAGTCGGGAGGGCGGTGCGACGGCACGAACGCGATCGGCGTCGAAGTCTACTTCGCTCTGTTCGTGCCGGGGTTGGCAATGCATTCCAAGTATGTTCCACACGAGCTGTCCGAGATTTTCCATCGCGCGAGGACTGATGCCTTTCGATCGGAACGAATCCAAGCTCCAGGTGGAGTGGCTGAAGATGAGGAGCTGCATATCTGTATCTATTGACATGATAACATTTCTCAATATGTCATCTCCCGGGTTTCTCCCCATTGCCTTAGCACGGCGCTGCATGGATGACTCGAGCTTCTCTCGCCGGGACCTCACAGAGACTCCGTTTGCGTCAGATGCTCTGTCCCGCTGCAATGTCACAATCTCTCGTCTCGACATAACTTCACCGCTCTAGTCCCAAGAGATCCTAAACACGAAACGTCAGCACACCATCTCACCACTCCAAATCGATCAAAAACTTACACAAGCATAATCCCCGCCCCGGCAGCCATAGCCGCGAACTGCATTCCCATACTCCTCAACTCCGTCCATCGATTCGGACCCGTCTCCAGCATCTCCGGTATCACACCCACCGTGCCCACATACAAGAACGTTCCTGCCGTGAATGGCAACAAAAGATCTCCCGCCATTAGACTCGTGCCCCAAATCCCCACATTGCCCACGGTCTCCACTCCACTCGCCGCCGCACTCGCTGCGTTCCCCCCGAACTCCTGCACCGCGATGCCGATGAACGTACCCAGCACCGCTCCCAGCGCGGTGACGAATTGCAGTCCCATAGCCGTGCGTTTGCTCATACCTCCTTGGATGAGCAGTGCAAAGTCTCCGACTTCGTGCGGGATCTCGTGGCAAAAGACTGCGAGGGTAGTAGTCGCACCGAGGGTTGGGGAGGCGTAGAAGGACGAGGACATCGCTAGACCATCGGTGATGTTGTGGGTGAAGTCGGCGATGATATTGAGGTAGGCGGAGAGTTTGATTGAGGGTTTGGGGTCTGCTACGACAGGTGTAGAAGAGGAAGATTTTGGCTTTGCGTCTTTGCGGTTGCGGAGGGCGGTCTTGTCGTCGGTCGAGATGGAACTTGTGGTCGAGGTCGCCGGAACTGCGGGACTGGCATCGTGGGAGTGCGAGTGCGAATGTCCATCTCCTCCACCTGTTGCGATGCGCAAGCCCTTGTCCATAGCCACGAATGTGACGAAGCCGATCATGATGGCAACTCCCAGAAGGAGGTTCTTGTTCGGCTCTATCAGCACTGCTTTGACTTCTCCTTCTGGGACTTCGCCAAGGAAGATCTCTGGCAAGAGGTGGAAGAAAGTGTCTCCTAGAAGTCCTCCCACGGCGAAAGCTACCATGACGTTCAAACTGCTAGGGTCGATGTTCGGCGGACAGAGGGCGAGGAGGAAGTTTGGTGGACCGGAGATGTAGAGGGTTCCCATGAGAGCGTTGTAGGCCGGACTCGCGAAGGGGAAGAGAATGCTGAAGGCATTTTGGAGGGAGGAGGAGGTCGTTGGGGCATGGGCGGCTTTGTGAGCTGTGAGGCCTTCGATGATCGGGCAGTGCTATAAATCGTCAGACTGTGTACGAATGGCATTGTATGAGTGCTGTCTTACCTGAAGTTGATCCTCAATCTCCTGCGTGCTCATGCGAGCTATCAATTGAGCATCGATATCTGGCAGACGCGCTTTTTCGGCGAGAACAGTGTACGCAAAGCATAGCACCGCAATGCACGCAAGCATGCGATATCCTCTTGAGATTGCCATGGTGTTGATCCAGTATCCCTCCTCTTTACCAATGTTCTATACCATCGGACGAAAAGCTGTTCAATTCAAGCGACGTCTCCATGAATCCCAATGCCCAGCCCAGCCCGCCCCTGTTCCTCCGATAAGCGATAAGAACCCTGATCCGGGGCCGGACATTCCCGCCGCTAAGAATTTTCCAAATCGCATGTGAAGTCGAAGACGACCATCTTCGAACCGATCACAACATCTCCATACACGAAACCCCCACAACCTCCTCAAAGATGGGCCGCACCCTCCAAAAGAAGAAAAACCGCTCCTCAATCAGCAAAGTCAAACACAAGCCGAAATCCCAAAAACGCCTCCTGCACCACCCCATCATCGCGCAAAACTGGGACAAAAACCTCACGTTCGCACAAAACTACTCCCGCCTCGGTCTTACCGCCAAACTCAACAAGTCCACCGGAGGTGTGGAGCGGAAAGTGTCGGACGTTCGTCGGGAAGAAGAAGAGGGAGGCGAGTCGAGGGGAAAAGTGGATCCGTTGAATATTACGGCGGCGACGAAGAGGAAGGAACGGTTGGATGTTAGTGAGGTGAGGATTGAGCGGGATCCGGAGACGGGGGCGATTTTGAGGGTTTTGGATGAGGGGAAGGGGAAGAGGAGTAATCCGTTGAATGATCCGTTGAATGAGCTGGATAGTTCGGAGGAAGAGGAGGATGACGATGTAGAGGAGGGAGACGGGGAGGATGTCCTCAACCTCAAGAATCAACACGGCAGCACAGATCTTGCGTCCTCCAGCCGACGAGCGGCGAACAAGACTGAGACGGTGCGGCAATTGGAGGAAGCGGCGAATCGACCCGTGACAAAGTACAAGAGGAGACAACCTGAAGGGGAAGTGCAATTCATCGAGGAGCTGGTGAGGAAGTACGGGGACGACTACGAGAAGATGGCGAGGGATCACAAGATCAATTACATGCAGCGGAGTGAGGGCGATTTGAAGAAGAGGATTAAGAAGTGGAGGCAGAGTAGTGGGAAGATCGAGTGAGGACATGAAGGATTATGCTGGTGCAGACATTGAGGGGGAGATGTTTCGAGGGCTCAGAGGAAGAGCGTCCTAATGCATGACTGTCTCCGATGAAGGAAACTGGCCTGCGCTTCAGGATCCTCACTTCTACCATCCGCTTCGGAGTCGAAGATGCACAGCGACCGAAGCCGTCGCGACCAGGCCATGCTCCCAAGTTGAGACGTTGCGCATCTTTGCACAGCACGAGCAACCAGCTCGGAATTATGGTTTTTCCTGGAAACATCGAGAGATGGCACCATGCAACGTGCGGGAGCTGCTGGAACGAATCCGCGGCTGATTGCAGGAGGGTAGACCATGGGTACTAGGCGTTTGCAACGGGGACTCGTGGGAGCCCAAAAAGGCATCAATCTTGGGCTGGCGTTCCGATGGGTATACGATGGTCGTCTTAAATCAATGCTATGTCATATATCATGCTCTCATTGTGTCTTTAGCTTTTTGGGCCCAGCTTGCGCTTTTCCTCGTCCCCGCAATGCGATATGTACACCCAGAATGTGATCCAGCTCACCACCCGAGATGTCCAACCACCACCCGTGCCGTCTGCTCATCCATAAACATCACCCAAGCCAACACAACCGCCACCAAGAGCAACCCAATCGCCATTCCCACTAACAAACCTACACCCACTCCCTGCCACCACCTCCTCCACCCCACGCCGCTCCCCTCCCCGCCCCGCTCAAAATTCGTCAAAATCAACTCCTCCACCAAATCCCCCTCACTCTCCGGAAAATCCATAACCACAATCCCCAACCCCTTCCCTCCCCCCTTTGCTTCCACCCAAGCCCGCAGTCGTGCATTGACGCCATCCACCCACCGCAGGAAATAATACCCTCCCACCGCGATCGTGCGGGGAGGGATCTGGTACCAGACGTTGATTTCAAAGGCGGAGGTGAAGTTGATGTACCAGTGCGCTGAATCCGGCTCGTCGTCGTCGTGCGAGAGAGGATCGGAGTCTGAGGCTGCGCGGTCGAGGAGGGAGATCACGGAAGTGGTCTTTGAGGTGACGAGGAAAGGGAGGGAAGTTCCGGATGTGAAGGAGTAGTGGTCTTGGATTGTTAATTGCTGGCGGAACCAGGGGTGGTGGATTGTGAATGGTTCCTCGGGGTTGTCTTGCCATTGTGTTACGTCGATGCCATACCCTCGTATACCGCGGGGAAGGTTGTAGCGGCGGAAGAGTTGGATTTTGCCACGAGCCTCGCCGAGGGTGGGAGTGGTGGGTAGCGTACGGAGGTAGAGACGGATGGTTTCGAGCTCGAGGTATATGGCCCGCGAGAAGGATATGTCTGACTTGGAGGGTTTCCGGTCTTGTTTGATTTGAACGACCAGTGCTTCCTCGGGGTGGGAGGCGAGGAAGGCTGTCATGTCGGACAGCACGGATGCGAGGGTGAGGTTTAGATAGGCCAGGCCATGAACCATGACGGGGATGTTTTGCCGTAGAGCGGAGCGGAGGTCGAAGTAGCGGATTCCGAGGGCGAGTTGGTCGGTGATAGAGAGGGACTGCGTGCGGATGAATGGGATGTGTGAGACGGCGGTTGCGGAGTCGTGGGTTCCGGGGATTGTGAGAGCGGACAGTGGTATGTTGTCGTTGAGGTGGGACATCCAGTTCGAGCCGAAGTCTTCTTCTGGTTCGTTCGGACCATCTTGGGAGGATTGCTGGTCATCATGGTCGAAAGTCCCATAGCCTTTCTCGAGGTCGGCAAAAGCGTTGCCATTGGTAGGTCGCCGGTCTTTTGTACCTTGGAGGATACATTGTTTCATGGTGGATTGTTGTTATCGAGCTTTGAGCGGTGAGAAGCTGTCCCACTCGCTCTGCTTCCAACAGTTCGTCTCATCCATTGCTTTCTGGAAAGCTCTTGCACATCACGCTGATGATCGAAGCAAGATCTGCCTGTTTCAAAAGCGGTGTCTCGGGTGAAGTCCAATGTCATGTGGTCAGTCAAACGAGACCTCATGTGGGGCCATCAAGGCGTGGTCGTGAAATAGATGGTGCCTGAGGCACGACATGGATATATGAGCGAGTGCACGAGATGTCAACAACATCCACGATTCCTAACTAATCTTAACTTCAGACATCTTTTGACAGCTCCGAAGAGCTCAGGAATAATGTCGCGACCTACAGCAACAAGCCGACGTTCAGTCAAGACCGAGTACATAGAGACAGTAAGTCATCATTCTTTGAGACGTAACAACACATGCTGACGACCACGACAGGACACAGGCAATAAGATCTCACGGCGAGCACATATCGAAGGGAAACAGAACATTATGCTGGGCGGCAGATCAGTCTTGATGGCCGGCGTACATCTCCGTGGAGATCTCCAACGGATACCGGAACCACCAGCCGAAGGACAACCAGCGAAAGCTCCAACGACTGCGATCAACATTGGAAGGCGAGTCCTCATACACGAAACCACAGCGATCATGAAATCTCTCGCCGATTCCCATTCCGCCCCCGAGAAAGACATTGACTAACTCTCCACAGAGCCAGCATAATCTCCACCGGCACCACCCTCCACCCTCCCTCCCGTCTCCACCACGGCAAACTAACCTACTACCCCATGCGCATCGCGGACAACGTCTTCATCGGCGCCAACTCGCAAGTCTCATCCGCGAGCATCTCTAGCCACGTGCATATCGGGGAGAACTGCGTGCTCGGACCCTTCAGCATGATCAAGGAGGGTTGCAAAGTGCTGCCCAATACCGTCGTGCCGGCGAATATGATGATTCCGCCCGGGAGCGTGGTCGCGGGTAGGCCGGCGAGGATCGTGGGCGAGGTAGGAGATGGGTGGGGACAGGTGGGGAGTGGAGAGGTGGAGATTGTGGAGGGAGGGGATTTGAAGGGGTTGGTGAGGACGATTAAGTGAGAGGGTGTCTTTGATGAAGAACAAATCGCATCAATGACCATGCAAGGACGAGGAAGTCTCGTGCTGCTCCAAGTGCCATCCCGGAAGAGGAGGGATCCGTCCGGCCAAAGACGCCTGTCATTTAACACGCAGCCCAAGGGCCAGCTATGAGAGACGACGAGATCCGAGACATGGGCAGAAGCACATCGGCCGGCTGCGATGTCGATTGCGGGAGGCCACATTGACCTTCCAAGATCTTCTCTGAGGAGAGAAAGTCACTGAAAGCGGATAGCACAGCATACGGTTACTACTGGGAGGGGATTACTAGAGGGAAGAGGCAAATTGATACCATTTGGCTGCGAAAGACTCCCCATGGCTTCGATCATGTAGAAATGTAGAGTATGTCGTTGTAAAGAAGTCGGCCATGTCGTCCACCCTTCAACGCGTGAAGCTCTTGAGAGACGCGTTTCTGCCCCGCCAAACTTCACGTCTTCCAAGGTTCCAACCAACCCTTTGACGACAAATACACATACAACAATTCTCTGCATGATCGCACGACAACATGCCGCGGTAAGTCATGACCTCAATAAGAGAAGGCCTCATCTAACTTCAACTCAGTGAAATCATCACGCTCCAAGCCGGCCAGTGCGGCAACAGCGGTGAGCACCACCACCCTCATCCGGTCCCACGACCCATACTAATGTCACCATCCAGTCGGCTCCCAATTCTGGCAACAACTCTGCCTCGAACACGGCATCAACCAAGACGGCAACCTCGAAGACTTTGCGACCTCTGGCGGCGACCGTAAAGATGTCTTCTTCTACCAATCCGACGACACACGATACATCCCTCGAGCCATCCTGCTCGACCTCGAACCGCGCGTCATCAATGGCATTCAAACAGGCCCATACAAGAACATCTACAACCCGGAGAACTTCTATGTGCATAAAGAGGGGGCGGGCGCTGGAAACAATTGGGCGGCGGGGTTCGATATGGGAGCGACGGTGCAGGATGAGTTGATGGATATGATTGATCGGGAGGCGGATGGGAGTGATAGTTTGGAGGTGAGAGAGGCTGGATATCCAGGAAATGCAATGCGCGGATACTGATACCTGGTGTAGGGATTCATGCTGCTCCACTCGATTGCTGGTGGTACTGGCTCCGGACTTGGATCTTTCCTCCTCGAACGACTGAACGATCGCTTTCCGAAGAAGATCATTCAGACATATTCCGTCTTTCCGGACACGCAAGGTCAAGGCTCTGGAGATGTCGTAGTGCAGCCTTACAACTCCCTCCTCGCCTTACGGCGGCTCACACAAAACGCCGATGCTGTTGTAGTCCTGGACAACGGCGCTCTCTCCCGCATCGCAGCAGATACCCTTCACGTTCAGAAACCTTCCCTCCAACAGACAAATCAGCTCGTCGCAACGGTCATGTCTGCCGCCACCACGACACTGAGATATCCAGGCTACATGCACAACGATTTAGTTGGGATTATGGCCAGCTTGATTCCCACGCCGAGATGTCATTTCCTTCAAACTAGCTACACTCCTTTCACAGGCGACAACGTCGAAGCTGCGAAGACTGTGCGCAAAACGACTGTACTGGACGTCATGCGCCGACTCCTGCAACCAAAGAATCAGATGGTCTCGACGAAGCCCAGCAAATCAAGTTGCTACATTTCCATCCTCAACATCATTATGGGCGAAGCCGACCCCACCGACGTATGTCTTCCTCGCAAGCATACCTCCGCATCACAAACTAACATTCCTCCCAGGTTCACAAATCCCTCCTCCGCATCCGCGAACGCTCCCTCGCCTCCTTCATCCCCTGGGGTCCAGCCTCAATCCAAGTCGCCCTCTCCCGCACATCCCCCTACCTCTCCCCACCCTACACCTCCACGCCCCCACCCCGCGTCTCCGGCCTCATGCTCGCCAATCATACGGGCATCGCGACGCTCTTCAAACGCATCGTGTGGCAGTACGACCGCATGCGCAACCGCAACGCATATCTGGAACAGTATAAACGCTACGACTCGTTTCGGGATGGATTCGGGGAGTTTGATGAAAGTAAGGAGGTGGTGATGGATTTGGTGGGGGAGTATGAGGCGGCGGAGAAGGCGGATTATTTGAGTGGGGAGCAAGAAGAGGGGGAGGGGAAGGAGGATGGACGGACGGACGGAGGGGCGACGGGGAGGTGATGCGTGAAAGGTCTGAAAAGATGGGGAAACTTGGAGTGCTGTTCTTTGAAGCTCGGCGTTTCGGCGATCATGGCGTCCTTTGTGTTTGGGAGTGTACGGCCGAATCCTCCCTTCCGTTCGATCTTTCCCGGCTGTCTGAGAAGCATAATGCACGATACCAGCGCCTCGAGGCTTTGGCTTTCGACTTCTGCCATCTCCTTCCTCCTCCGCAGCCGTGTCATCCTTCATCCTTTCCCTCTCCACCTCCATCTCCACCCTCACATCGAATCTCCCCTCTCATCACCCTCCCTGCCCCATTCACCGCCGATGCCTCCTCCTCTCATTCGGCCTCGAAGTCTTGACCTTCACCCTCGGCAACCTTCCCATCTCAAAGTACACACTGATCTTAATCACACACGACGGACGATCGTGAGGACCCAATTTGAGGCGCAGGGAGAGGGACGTGGGGAGGTGGTCGTCGGGGAAGTGGACTTGTCGGCGGGAGGAGGAGGGGCTGGGGGAGGGGCGGGTTGAAGGGCTTGGTTGGGGTGGTGGACGGGTTGTGGGACGGGTTGTAGGACGGGTTGCGCAGGAAGGGTTGGTGTTGTAGCGATAGGAGGTTGGTTGGTGGTAGCGGAAGGGAGGGGGTTGGTTGGACATCTTGGTGGAGGAGACCGACGGGATGGAGTTGGACGCGGTGATGTGATGGGTATGGAGGCGATGGGATGGGATGAGTTGAGCCACGTATGCGATGCAAGCGATGCAAGCGAATGTGATGAAGAGAAGGAAGCGAGATGGGAAGGCAGATAGGACAGGGAGAGGGTACAGCAGACGGTGACTGGACTGTTGCCACGGTCTTCGGACGGCATGACCTTTGACGCAACATCACGAACTCGTCCTCTCAGCAGGCACATTGAGCCACAGCTCGAGGAGGAAAAGTGGTAGATAGGCGGCAGAGGGCGATCAGGAGGGAAGGCCAGAGTTTGATTCCGGACACGAGTAACATGGTGTGAGAAAGTGTCTTTGGAATGGCTTTAGGATCGTCGTGTGTGCGAGAGAGAAATGCAGCGCGTGGGTCTTTGTGTTGAAGATAGAGGTTGGTGCGGCTTGGCGGGTCACATGTGAGACATGCCGGATAGAGGAAGTGCAGCTGACTCGACTTTGAGACTCCCTCAGATGCACTCTTGTGGATGCGGAGACCGAGCACGTGGACTGAGTGCAGGACATGATCTTGGTCGTACTCGTTTCTGTTCTGTATAAGTCGCGCTGCTGGATCCGATCTGTATCTTTCACCACTTTAGGCAATTCCATATCTCATGATCGTATAGTCTACGCCAACAACGCCTTGAGCGTATCATACTTGTACTCCAGATCCAAATGCCAGTAGACCGATGCCGTCGGCTGGGTAATCAACCACGCTTCGTCCAGCACCTTGACGACCTCCTCCGGCAAGGGACCCTTTTCAATGTCTTTCAAGTTCGACTCCAGTTGTGCCAGACTTGACACGCCGATGATGATACCATCGTTGCCGCCATCCTGGACCTTCAGTTTGGAGTGGTGAACGACCCATCTGAAGCCAATCTCCAGCAGTGTGAGGTTGTGTTTCTCAGCGACTGGCTCGATGAGTCGGAGGGCATCGAATGTTGCGTCTTGGAAGTATCGTTTCCGGTAATTCTGGCCGACTTTGGCGTTGACGTCGCTGTATCTTCCCTCCTTCGGGATCTCGTTGGTCTTGTATTTCCCTGAGAAAATGCCACCAGCAATAGGATCTACCAAACAGCGAAGGGCGATTAGCGGAAGTCCATGTTTCCGCATGAAGATCTAGGCTTAGACCTGCGGATAGGTTCCGAGAGACATGCCCGGGCTGTGCTGCAGGCCTTTTGTCATTCGTACTTACTGTATACCACGATATCCAGGCCATACCGTCGACACGCAGGAATGAGCTCGGGCTCGATGTTACGTTGGATGGCTACAGTAGAAGGACGGAAGTGTTAGCAACGGTTTGGACGTAAGAGGAATCAGGGCAGACCGGAACCTGCCAGTAGCCCCTCGGACTGCTGCAGGTCTTCTACCCTTCGGTTTGCTTACCATTGTACATGCCCTGATAGATGGTAGGCCGGACCCAGTTGTTCTGAATACAGAGCATGACCACCTCGGCGACCTCAAAAGCAGTGAAGTTGCTTAGTCCCAACTGCACGAACTTGCCAGCCTTGTGAAGCTCATTGAGTTTCTTCAAAGGTTCCTGGAACGGCAAGCTACGGTCTGCAGCGTGCAGGTAGAAGATATCCACGCAATTCGTTCCCAACTCTTCCAAACTCTTGTTCAACTGCTCTTCGAGTTTGTCGCCCTGGTGAGCCCCCGCTTGGAAAGGATACCATTTCGTAGCCACGCTCAGGCCGCGTTCTTTCCAGCCGGCTTCCCGAGAGAAGGCCTCTTGTTGACCTCCGACGTAGACTCTGGCCGTATCGATCTCATTGTATCCGTTCTGCTGGAGAGTGTCGAGCACTTTTTTGTATTCGTCGAGAGAGGTCACTCGGGCACCTTGAGCGGGGTCGGGGCCGAAGGTCATGGTTCCGAGGATCACGCGGGGCTTGCCCGTGCCGGCGGCGAGGAGAGGCATTTTGAATGGAAATGTGGTGGTGAAGGGTCGGACTTGAGGTTTGATGGTATGTTGGAAGAGTTTCGGGAGGAGTTGGAACATGAAAAGAGTGAGAAGGAAGAGCTGTGAATGAAGTAGGGGAGGACGGGACAGACGGCGATGAGGTAATCGGCGAAAGCTGAGACGACCTGAGGACGAGGATGAATGTGGCATGTTTACTTCCGCCGATCCAAACAACCGCTCTTGCTACCAACGCTTCTATCTCCTCGATCCCGCTGAAACCGCACCGCATGTGTCCAACTCTGGTGATCGGAGCGTGCGGTCTGCGCGACCAAATGATGATCTACCTCGACGAGGATGTATGTGTGAGACGAGTAAGAAGCATTGTCGATTCAAGCATGAGCTACCACTACCACGTTCCATCGCCTCCAGGACTGAAGACTTCATCACCATATTCACCGCCTTCGCAAAGAGTTTCGACCAAACGGACCGAGGCCGTCCATCTTCACTGCGCGGTCGCTTCGGCAGGAGGGCCGTAAACATTGCGAGCGAGCTGGCTTCGTGCTTCGACGTCGGCACGCTTCTCCTCCGCCGAAGGGCCATAAACGTTGCGAGCCAACTGGCTTCGGGCATCGATCTCAGCGCGCTTCTCCTCCGCCGGTGGGCCATAAACGTTGCGAGCCAACTGGCTTCGGGCATCGATATCAGCGCGCTTCTCCTCCGCCGGAGGACCATACACGTTACGAGCGAGCTGGCTTCGTGCATCGATCTCCTGCGCGGTCGCTTCGGCAGGAGGGCCGTAAACATTGCGAGCGAGCTGGCTTCGTGCTTCGATGTCGGCACGCTTCTCCTCAGCCGGAGGGCCATAAACGTTGCGAGCCAACTGGCTTCGGGCATCGATCTCAGCGCGCTTCTCCTCCGCCGGTGGTCCATAAACGTTGCGAGCCAACTGGCTTCGGGCATCGATCTCAGCGCGCTTCTCCTCCGCCGAAGGACCATACACGTTACGAGCGAGCTGGCTTCGTGCATCGATCTCCCGCGCAGTCGCTTCGGCACCAGGGCCGTAAACATTGCGAGCGAGCTGGCTCCGACCTGGGACATTATCAGCTTCCGATAGCATTGCAGACCAGCGGTGGTGGAGAGGGAGAGACGAGAGAAACGTACGGTCCACTGGCGAGGCCAGTCCCACCGCTGCGAGTGTGGACATGAGGAGAACGTTGGTGAACTTCATGGTGATTGGTTGTCTGTCGGAAAGGTGGAATTCTGCGTTGGTTGTAAGTGGTGTTCGAGAAAGTCGGATTGTGGATGCTGATGATAGGTACCACAGGAGAAGTAGTTATGCGTGATGAGTCACTTCTATCTGATGCATGGGCAACGTGTCACCTTGCTCCTTTGGGTCGCATAAGCATTGTCGTCGCTCCGCATTGCTACTGACATTCTTAGTGCGTGGCACGATAGCTCGCATTGGCTCGCTCAGTTCATGATTCGGCCAACTACGACACCGTCTGTGGCACATCGCCGGGACGGCAGACGGTAGGCCCTCTGGCTCAAGACTGAGGTAGCACTTCGCGATAACAATAGTCGCCTCCTCGGAAGGCCGCGATACCATCATGCGACCTCGATCGCGGCTTGTATGTCGGATCTGTGGGACGACTTTCAGACCAAACCGCACTAGCAGGGACTGGAATGGCGACTTTCTGGCTCGTTCTATCGCCATAGCGTAGGAAGAGATGCTTGTCTTCACTAGCCTCGAGCTTTTCGACGCTTGGTTGGTGGAAAAATAGGATCATCCGAAGTTCAACCTCAGGCAGGCGGACACCTCCTCACCAGGTCTCTCACCGCTGCATGCCTCGCGATACCAAATGGCAAACCGATCATCGCCGCGGCAAACCATGGCAAACGACAACGAGTGTTATCTGGAACCCTGCAAGCCTGATTCCGAGCAACACGAGGGAACTATGACGGAAAGTTGTGTTATGGAAGTCTTGCAGCATGAACGCCATCGAGAGCGATTCTCGAAGAGTCGGTAGTTGGAACCACCGCCTGAGTATCGATCCTGGCCTGTCGTGATCATCGTTGCCAAGTCCTGCCTCTCGCCACCAACCATGGACATATCGAAAGAGACGACGGACAGCAGGCGGTTCTCATCATCAGACGAGTCGGCCATCGAGACAGAGGGTCTTCTCCAACACACCATCAGGGCATCTCATCGCGGATCACAGCGCCTGCACTATTCGCTCTTGTTCCTGCTCTGTGGCTTGATCGCTTTGTCGTCGAGCGCAATAACGATATTGGTATTGCGGCACCAGAATTTCCAAAACCATTGCGAAGATCTCTCTGTGAATGGTATGTCCCGCAGACTCATGCCGCAGATGATGGAATGTGTACTTATACTCACTCACTTGCAGACGGCTCATTGCTGAGGGATATCGACCGCTCATGGCACCTCAAATGGTTCCCGCCGTTCAACTATTCGGGAAGTCCCTATACAGCCGATCCTGGAGTGTCCGATCCCGATGCCGCCTGGAATGAGCTGGGCGTGGACTGTAAGTTGTGTTGTGATCTTGGGGGAGGCAGATGTATGCTCACATCCGCTCTAGTCAACAATTTCGTCATTCCACACGAGCAAGGCGCGTTGTTCGGTCTCGACCCACAGCATAATGTAATGCATGTGAACGAAGATGGCACCGTACCAGGTTACATGGCCATTTTCGAAGTAACTCACCAATTGCACTGTCTAGTCAGTCATATCGCATGCAACCACAAACCCACATCTCCAACTCGCTAACACAAATCTTCCCCTCACAGGACGTCCTCCGCCAAAACCTCCACTTCAACCACGAACACTACTCCTCCGTTGACCCCTTGCCCTCCGGGCACGCCAGCCACGCGGTCGACAAAGCGCACATAAATCACTGCGTGGACGCCTTACGTGAGAAGCTGATGTGTGGAGCGGACATTGGGGTGGTGCCGTGGGTGTGGTCGAGTGACCCGCATTTTGTCACGCAGCCAAATTTCGTGCGGCAGCATCAGTGTCATGATTTTGAGGCGGTGAGGAATTGGGCGAGGGAGAGGCAGGTGAAGAAAGTGGCGAGGGAGGAGGATTTGGTTGTTCCGGAGGATGCGATTTTTACGGATTTGGTTGGGGAGGTGCCGTTTTAGAAGGTGGTCAGTAGAGAGGGAGGATTTGCTGTATGCTTTTGCGTTGCCATCTCGTGCGGGTGGTCCTGGGGCTGCGTCCTGTGCTTCTATGATCCTTCAAGAGTGATATGCTTCCGCATTCGATCCTGTGGCCTCAAAGGACGGCACAGAAGCAGTAGGAGGCTTAATGAATGTTCCATGTTGGGACACCTATCTGCAGGATGTATGTGACGATGGACGGCGAACGTACAATGTAACAAGCGCCTCTTCCGCAGCGAGAAAGAGTTCGGGGAGCAGATGCGGACTTGTGGAGCCAACGAATGATGCCATGGGCGTGAACCGGGTAAAGCATAAGGTACTCGTTGTCGAGTCCGGCAATGGTGGTATTCCTCCGGGCTCACAGCAATCGTGTCGGAAAGATCAGTATAATTGTATACAGCCAGCATTGAGCAACCAGAAGTCAGAGATGTCCCATTCCAGTCATTGCATCTCCTTTGGGCGGTCCTTGGCGAAAGGGATCCCGAAATAAACCGGGGTCATTATTCAGGGTCTCAGTTCACAGTTCACTTCACCCTGTCCATGCTTAGGTTGTGGTGCAAATAACGCCATCCCTCGAACAGTCAGTCACATGTGGTTGTAGCGAGGATCCACCGCGTGCATGCCTTCAACACACCACCCTCCCGCTCAAGCATACGAGCTCGACTCGTCCCTGTCTCCGCCCTCCCACCCGGCCTCCTCCTCCGACCTCCACAACGGCCTCAATCACCCCTCCCGCCAACCGACCCCTTCCTTCAACACCCTCGCCGACCCCTCGCAATTCAAAGTTGAAGACGACGACGACGAGGACGACGACAGCGGCTTCGAAGACTGGGGCGACGACGAGCCCACCGACGACATGCCCTCCGACCTCCACTCCACCGCCCACCGTCAACCTCTCCTCGCCGGCGACAAGCAACAAGACTATGCCTCTCCCCCACAACAACGTCCCACCCTCGGCACAAGACACTCAACCTCGCGCTTCCACGAAAGAGACCCAGAAATACTCCCCGACAAATCCAACACCCGCCAGCGCTACACCCTCGCCGGCTGCTTCCTCCTCCTCTCCCTCTTTTCCTTCGCCGTCCAGACCGAAACAGCAGTCTACATCCAACACGACCTGAACTGGACGAAACCCTACTGCATGCTCTACTTCACCCACGGCTCCTGGTCCCTCCTCTGGGTCGTGCAGCTCCTCATCCTCCGCCTTCAAAAACTCTCCCAACCCTGGCCCGCGTTCTGGCGCCGGCACGTCTCCCTCCTCACCTCGACCGCCCAAATGATCGAACACCGCACCCTCGTCGTCCCCTCCCACCTCGCCAAACAATCCCCCTGGCCATACTTCCTCCGCACCACCGCCTTCGTCACCTGCGCCCTCACCGTCGCCGGAGGAAGCTGGTACGTCGCCGTCGACCTCACCACCGCCTCCGACCTAACCGCAATCTACAACTGCTCCGCCTTCTTCGCCTACGCCTTTGCAGTCCCCATCCTCCACGAAAAACTCCGCATATCAAAAGTCATCGCCGTAGCAATCGCCATCGTGGGCGTCCTCGTCGTCGCATACGGCGACACCGGTACAGCGAAACACGGCTCCAAATCCGGCGGTGGTGCAGGTGGCCCTTCCGCCCCGGACGACAGCGAAGCTTCCAACCGCGCGGTGGGAAACCTCGTCATTGGCGTGGGGAGCGTGTTGTATGGATTCTACGAAGTACTATACAAACGCGTGGCCTGCCCACCCGAACACTGCGATCCCATCCGCGGTATGCTCTTCGCCAACACCTTCGGCAGCATGATCGGTACATTCACACTCCTCGTCCTCTGGATCCCCTTACCCATTCTCCATTTCACCGGTATCGAAACCTTTGAACTCCCCCGCGGGGAAGCCGCTTGGATGCTCATCATCTCCGTTCTCTCCAACGCGACTTTCTCCGGAAGCTTTTTGGTGTTGATCAGTTTGACGAGTCCGGTACTGAGTTCTGTGGCGGCACTACTTACCATTTTCCTGGTTGCCTTGTGCGACCAAATACTTCCGCCGCCGCTTTATTCGCCGCTCACAACGGCGGCTGTCGCGGGAGGTATATTAATCATCGGCGCATTTGGTTTGTTAAGTTGGGCGACGTATAGAGAGATGGAAGAGGAGGCGAGGGAGAAGAGGGCGGTGGGGGATGAGAGTGATGGGGAGGATGTTTGACAGAGCTTTTAAGCTCATCACAGAGGTCGGTTGGATCTATGGGTTGGGTGGAGATTCAATGTTGCATGATGTACATGGGTGGCGGTATTGTCGAATCGCGAGAGGAAGATGCAGGTCGTCGCACGAGTCCGGAGAAGAAGCAGAAGAGGAGCATTTCTATGGCGTTGGGAGGACGTCTTGCACTGGCATAGCACAGACCAAGAGGGCGGTCAGCATTGGGATTAATTGCTCCGGCTCCAGCAAGCCGTTCAGTTTTGGCGGGGCGTTATTTGTGGTTTGTATAGATGGTATTCATAGAGCACTCCGCAATGGAAGCCGCGTTGCTGGAGGCAGTGTACAGATCGAACTCTGCTGTTTCATCGTCCCAGTTCCGCGCGGGAGCTTTCAATGTGCATCCGTGAGATCTGCTCGTGGCACATCAAATGCAGGTCCGCTCTCTCGCCGCACGGCATGCGAGTATATGCACCGAGCAGAGATGCAGTGAACAAAAAATGAAACAATCAAGGTCCCCGAGCGCCAGTCTCTCTTTTCGAGTTCTGGAGTCCTTCAACAGCAACTTCCCAGTGCCAACCCCGTTGCCTCGTTATAGAAAAGGAAGTATCCAGACGCCCCTCCGCTCTCCGTCGTCCCATGCACTTCTTCTCGACTTGGGCCTGCCGGACCGCATAGAACGACCTGGTATGGCATGAATTGTAGCGAAGCAAAGCGCGCAACACAACACGACCGATGAACTTTTTCAAGGTATATATACACAAGAGAGATTTCCCTCTTCTTTAACCCCCTCTCAGCGAAGCGGACAGCTTTTCCATGATCTTGAAAAAAGAGTCTTTTCGTAAGATTCCGAGGTGTGGACTGAGTGGTCGCCGAGTAGTGGGTGATGTTTTTTTTTTGGCGTGCAAAAGGTATGTAGTGTTTCTGACCCGTCGGTTGAGGAAGCCGCGAATTGTACTGAAAAGATTCCAAAGGGAGAAGAGGGAATGTCAGGTGTGTCGGGTGTTCCAGGCGCAGGTTCTGCGGATGAGATCCGACTCTCTGGATGCGCTACCTTATCACTCTTCTCGAATTCATGCAGCTGCCGCTCCTCCGCTCGAATCCTTCACTGACCTTTTTACCGTTATCCAAGCCTGCTTCGCATCACATCCTTCACCTTCCCTCCCTCCCCTCCCCATCCCTCCTTATCGGACTCAACCTCCTCCGAAACAACACCCACAAACAACTCACCATGACCCAAACCCTCAACACCTCCAACCAACCCCTCACCCCACCCCCCGCAAACCAAGCCTCCCCCTTCTCCCACTCAAACGTCTCGCACACCTCCCAAAATAGTCCCGGATCATCCGTTATCACCCCATCCACCCCTCTCCGGACACACCATTCCATCTTCCCTCGATCATTCACCGTCCAAACGACGAGTTTCCTCCCTCGTTCCTGGACCTGGCGGATGAATTTCCGACCACCTGGTGCCATGAGGATGGGCAGGAGCATATTGAAACCCACCCCCGGCGTGTCGAAAAAGTGTCGTGCGTAGGAGAGTTTGAAACCGATGTGCATGACGCCGAAGTCGGGGGAGAAGTGGGATGCGAGGGGCAGGTATTTCGCCGCCCAGATTCCGAGGACGATGCGTTGGGACCAGGGTTTGTGGCCGTAAGCTACAGGGACGGAAGCGATGGTCGAAGCGATGAGACGCATCACATCTTCCGCGTCGTTGTCCAGTTTGATGTCCAACAGGCACCAGATGTCTTCGAGACCAGGGGTGGAGAGGTAGTGCAGGAGATCGATTAGTCGCGGCATAGGGACATGGGGTTCCGCGACCGTTCGGAGGGGGGAGATGTCATCCCAGGTGAGGTCGATGATGCGTTCGGGACGGCCGAAACAGCGTTTTAGGGTGGGGTCGTGGGAGAGGACGACGATGTTGTCGCGGGTGAGGTGGATGTCTGTTTCTAGGGCGTGGGAACCGGCGAGGATGGCGCGGGAGAAGGCGAGGAGGGAGTTTTCGGGGAATTGGGATTTGTAGCCGCGGTGGGCTATGATTTGCGGGAGGGGGTGGGTAGGTCTGGTG